>JAOCPS010239101.1:0-13609 GCA_025505425.1 Graphium colonna | reverse complement strand
CGGATGTTGCGTGTGTCCATGGGCGACGGGATCACTTACCATCAGGTGAACCGTCTGCTCGTTTGTCTTCCTTTTCATAAAAAAAAAAAAAAAATGTCAATTTTGTAGTGGTAAGTACTTACTATTCAAAATTTTGGCACATACAATGGACGGAGCCTATAAGATCGCTTTGTAACCATTGATACACAAAAAAACATAGATACACAATCAGAAACCAATAAACGACCATGCTAAAAGCATCTGAATAAAATAAAGTTTGCATGAATTTTTGGAATGCCGGAAGGCCACTACCCTTCTCTTTTCCCATTCCTTTCTATCAAATTTCCTAATGCTGACCCATACTTTCTAATATATCCAATTTCCCAGTTTGATAACGCGCTCGTGACTCTCCGGATATTGCGTGTGTCTATGGGCGACGGGATCGCTTACAATCAGGTGAACCGTCTGCTTGTTTGTAATACTTTCCATAAAACAATGTCAATTTGTACAAATGACATTTTTCAATGGAAAGTATTAGTAACAAGCAGACAAACAATGTTAATTTGCGTACGCATTTGGAAAGCTTCAATCGTAATTTTTCCCGCGTCGGTTATTTCTTTGCGAAACAAAATTCTATGTCCTTGCATATGATATTTTTACAAAAACGAAAAATTATAACTGTCAATTTCATAAATTAGATGACGGTCTTTCTAGTCACTTTTGTTTGAGACTGTGTATCTGTTTTTTTGCATATCAATGTTTGTAACCTTTCCATTTATATGCTAGTAATAATTGCACCTTGAACATTGCAATAATAATAGCTTTATGGCAATAACTAAATCTGCTTTTTGCTCTATATAAATGTAACCATCACTTTCAAGCTCATATTATGTCTATATAATGTATTTACAGCTGTATCATCGAAACATATCTGCTAAAATTAATTGCTTGCAACAATATTTTTTTTCTGCTGAAAACGGAACCTAATTCGGACGCTTTAGAAGCGTACGTTTGTGAAACAATTTTTTCGGTTGGTTTTCAAAGGTGTCTATGAAAATTATATGGGACCACCTTAGTACTTTCTGGTAAAATAGAATGTAAATCGGTTCCTAACTTGCAGAGAAATCCCCAAACACACATTAAAAAAAATAACAGTCGTATTGAAAAGCCCTAATATTGCATCGATTGATTATTAAATATTTCATTTGCTATGATCAATCAATGTATAGCTTTCTCACGCCGACTTGTAACTATTTATAACATTTGCCAATCACTTCCATTTGAATACCAGCAAATAACATTCTAGTCACAATAAATTTAAACAAACTATTATATTGTACAAATACTTTTATTCGTAAAATAAATGACTAAAATAATCACATTGCTTCTGTTTCCTTTGCCTTGGGTGAAAATGGGGGAGCTTAATATTAAATATAAGCTTATATAAAACTAAACAAAATGCCTGCTTCTAATCATCTTAAATGGCTATGAGCTACCTGCAATTACATGGGTGCGGATAGATTTTAACACCATCAATATCGTGTCTGACATGCTTCATAAACACGATTTCATTACATAATTTATAAACAAAATAAATATAAATAAAGAGATCTAGACGAGAATTTAAGGCAATCCTTGAAACTATCGTTGGAATATAACGGTCCATGGAAGCCCGTCCAGCTTCTCCATGTCATATTTACGTTTGAAACCGACAAGCTTGTTGAGTTTTGCCGCATCCGCCGCAACTTTCTTCCTTGACATCCCCCGCTGTAGGAAACCGAAGGGGATTTTCACTTTAATCGCGTGATGTTTCTCGTTTGTCAATATCCAATTGTAAATGTAGTCTATGGGTATTTCCGCAGCGATGTACGAATACGTCGTCTTGTTTTCCGCCAACAGACGCTCTAGTATCTCGAAAGTCATTTTCCACGTCAGGCCGTAGTCCAGTATCTGAACGTTCACGAGGACCTGTGCGAGTTATTGTTATTATTTTATGATTAAGCTAGCACTGTTTATATAATATATTCAATACTCGAGGACTTTATTCAGGTGATTGGCCAATCACCTAGGATATTAAAGGAGAGCATTCAGTACTCGATTGTCATCATATTTATGTAATGAAATAAGGGGTGTCCAAATTTTCCAATAAATAATGTGCGAGGCCGTCGACCTCCTCCGCCTACCGCCTTGCTCAAGCTACGATATGTCCGCTCGGATGAGCATGAATTACGTAATAATTTTTTCAACTTAAGATTATTTTTTATTGAAAGGAAGACAAACGAGCAGACGGTTCACCTGATGGTAAGCGATCCCGTCGCGTCGACAAACGCAACATCCGGAGAGTTGCGAGTGCGTTGTCAATCTAGGAGATCGGATATAATAGGTCTATTGGATAGGATGGGGTCGGGATTAAGGATTTGGAGAGGATAGGAATAGGAAAAGAAAAGAATAGAACTGGCCATCCGGCATCCCCAAATGGCATGCATACTTTATTTTATGCCGACTTTATAAAGGGCGGTGGTACTACGTAGGGCGAGTACGGCCGTAGAAGTGCAGCAAAAGCTGTGGCAAGTTGTTATGCTTTACCACCTCTGGATTAT
This sequence comes from Graphium colonna, assembly GCA_025505425.1. Taxonomy (NCBI): domain Eukaryota; kingdom Metazoa; phylum Arthropoda; class Insecta; order Lepidoptera; family Papilionidae; genus Graphium; species Graphium colonna. The sequence continues at coordinate 11,030 of JAOCPS010239101.1, read as the reverse complement.
GTTTACTTAGTGGTAAATCAATATTTATTTTTAATATTATTTGTATTCTTTATATAGGATACCCATATATAATGTCTTAAAGTATTGATGATGATTGAAGGCGACTCGCCAGTTCATGTATAAGAAGCATTAGCATTCAGCAATACTGCAACATCGATTTAATTGTTAGAAGAAGATTTTAAAAGAGAAATTAGAAAATGATACACATCAAATCGCACATTTTAAAGTGATAATTTTCACCTATTTTAACTCTGTCTCCCAAAATTGTTAGTAACGTCTGCAAAACCACGGACGAAATCTAGTATATTATATTGTATATTACCGTACTAACTTAAATCTCTTTGTTAAACTTACTTCTGAAGTGTCGTTGATTTTAAAATTGCTGAAGTATTTCCTAAGCATCTTATGAACATCGATCTCGTCCTTCAGATGCAGTACGACCGTGAAGCCTTTTGAGCTGTATCGCTCCACCAATTCGTCCACGGTATTGAAATCGTATATAATGCCGTTCACAAAAATGGCCAGGCGATTGGTCATAGGCATATGACTCTCCACACTGTAATGTAAGACGTTACAAAGAGTCAAAGAAAATCCATATAATCGAAACTCGATGAAGTATTTGTACGCGAATTACTTCAGGACGACTGCACCTATGTGTTCAACTCTTTTTTGGTTGTATTTTTAATTGTCAGGACAAAGAGATGACCAATATAATAGTCGCTATCTAACGTTCAATTTTATAGTAGTTTCGTTAAATGTTTCCATGGCAACATCAAATAACAGGACTGTATAATATTGATGTTTTAAATAAACGGATTGAAAGACGAAATTCCTACGCAGGTACCGTGAGCAAAAGTTTACAAATCTTATTCATATTGTTAATATAGGAATAGACTTCTTCTTCTTCTCGTTGCGAACGAAATTAGCGAGATGTTATTTACAAAGTATTGTAATATATCATAATGTAGTGGGGGTGATAAGCCTTCGAGTCCTAAACAAGTTCCTAATTTAATAAAACTAGTGTTTATGCAAAGTGAAACTTATACGTAATGATATACACTACTAAAGGAATCTTTGAAGTGTTGTTCTTACAACATTATTAAATTGGGTCATTGAATTGACGACAAAACTACAGTTACTTAAAATAATAATGGTAATTTTCAATAAAGAGATATACAACAGTAATAGTGGTCACTAACGAGACGTCCATATGGACGTACTGTGTTAAGTGTATGAAAAACTGGGGCTAATGCACACATTTACTGCCTCCAGACCTCAGGAAGACGTCCGGCAAGTCTAGTCAGTGGCCACCATTAGAAAGCACACCTGGTTGAACTGATGAAAATAGCATGTCCTCTCTGCGCTAGTTGGCGTAGTATGTAGTACATTGCACGCCGCACCGAGTATTTTTGGTACGCGGTGAACTCGTCTAGGATTAGGATTGGCGGAGCACCCACCACTGCGGCGGCGAAGTGCACTCGAGTGCGGATCCCCAGCTTCAGATTCTCTATCACCGTCGTCATGTCGTCGTGAAGCTCTAGATAGTTTCGTCACCAACAAAATAGGTTAGTCAATAGTATCGTGGCATTCACGGCGCCCCTGAGGTTTATTCAGTCTGCTATCGATGAAAAGAACGCAAAATGGGTCTCAAATGTCATGACTAACATCTAGCATAAAAAATATATAATTTTTTACATTCGGTCTTTTTATATGTTGAGGGAGAATCTAAAATTATACGAGTATTAGAAAAAAGTATTGATCCATATAACAATTGTGTTACCCTTCCTAAACGTTTTGATATTGTCGAAGTAAGTTAAGTAACAGCCTTTTGTAAATAATCGCACTGCTACGCAAAGACCTCTTCCAGACGTAAGAGGAGGGTCCGTCATGCGACCCAAATGCGGATTGGCAATAGCTTATACATTATCATTCTTATATATATGAGAAAGATTTTTTTACTTCTATATGCAGATTTCGTTATGATGTTTTTATTTACCGTCGAGCACGTGGTAAGTCGACACTTAAAATTGCAATTAGAAATCAATAGTTTTATTGGTGCCCACACCGGGGTATGAGCTGAAGTTCGCCTCGAGAATTGGAGCCAGCATCAGGACACTGAGTTACCATGGCTCTTATTATTTCATTATATTGTTATTCATTAAATGTAGCACTATGTGCGAATTACCTACATTTGAAAGTATAGGAATAGGATTCCAGTGCTGGAATTGAATCCACCTATTGGCACATATAGCTGCGTAATAGTAATTAGGTAAGCGACCTTGGTACTATAATGTTACGTCTACTCCAAACTTTTTAATAATATAATTATCATGCTTGACTGATAATATTACTAAAAGGTCATTACTCGATTGGATTACGGGTACAATCTTCATAGATATGAAGTCTTATCAAAAATAACATTTTAATCCCATCGTTTCACGATCCAAAATAAAATGCTCATAACATCATAACTTTAATTAAACAGAATGCTATAATAAGTAAGTGTACCTACTTTGAAAATGAAAGATGCAGTGTTAACTCTATATAACGACGCTAAAGGGCCTATAAATATTATGGCGTTATAGAAAGTTGTCGTTAAATTGGAAAGAGTGTATCATTGTATGAAAGGCAAGTTAAACCAATCAAAGCCATGTGATGTCGACGCTTTTACACTGTATTCGACGGAATTTACACTGTATTTTATTTCGACATTGACAATAGCGCTAAAGATTTATGGAGACATACCGAGAGCATCGATGTAGTTCATGACTTCTCTGTTGGCGTGAGCCAGTGGTACACCTCTCACAACTGCTATTAACTTCAGGGCATGAAATATTGTCATCCAGGGCGGCAGGGGATTACTTGCTGAACATAGGGCAACCTGACTGGCATACTAAAAGAATGATAAATATCTTGTAATTTTTTACATAAGATTTTCTTCTATGGCTTTTCCTTTTCCTTGATTGAGAGGGGGGAAACTCCAGAAGACTACTAATAGTACAAATCCTCATTTTAGCAATATTATTGTAACACTCCATTATTTAGCTTACTCCTGGTATGGGACAGAGTACACCACCATTTCTTTACAGCAAAGCACGTGGCAAATCAGCGCTTAAAATTGGATTAAAGAAATTTTATATGGATGAATTTCATTGGGCACCCAGTTATTAAATTTCACTATTTTATTGGAGGTGGTACGTGGAGCTACCACGGCTTACTGAGCAATCAGAGCTCTTCATTTTTCAGTATTCCAGACATCAGGGTATAAAAGGGGACCGTCTGGCAATTATTTTCATATGCTTCAGGAGCAGTGTAAGTAGAATGTAAAGTATAGTCTTATTTGCACCTACGACGATGAAGCGTTACAAAGAAATTACTTGCGTAATTATAAAGATTTATTGTTGAGTCAGGTGAACTATATTTTGTTCCTAACTAAAGGTTTTCAAATTATATAAAATAATGAAATTTTTCTTTAAGATTTTTTAAGATATGTATGCTCTAAGATAATATTCTTATTGATACTTTTGGCTTGAAAGTATCAATTATAAAAGGTGACAGTGAAGGTTTTTACCATCCATTTGTTGAAGCAAATCTGTTACACTTGATATGCCTTTGCAAAGACTCCTAAAGTTTACATGATTATACCTATAAATGAAATAGGTCTAAGGTGATTTTCAGGAATTTATATCCTTTTAACATTGATATGCAAAAAACCTCTAATTTTACGGTAATTACATTATTTTAACATGCTAAAAACTTATGATTCGATGGCTCCGTCTTACAATTTTTATGCAAAATTTTTTCACGTCTTTGAATTAACATACCTTATGCGGATGCCTTGACAATTCCCATCGTGACATTGCCCATAACTCTCCTTCGTTGGGCAACTTATAACCGGCTAGCAATTCGCAGAGCACTCTCCTCCCGTGGTTGGCCAATCCTGACAATGCCACGATCTCGCCTCTCCCAATTCCGAAATATATGTTCCGAATTTTGCATGTAGTTTCACTTGTATTTTCTTTCATTACATTCACTGCAAGCAGACAATTGCCGAAGTCGGTAGCCGAGAAAACTGAAAATAATAGAAATTGTTTTCTTTAGATGTACTTGCAGGATTGGCTAAGAAATATATTTTTTTGGCTTTGCAGCGATAATTGTGTAGTCTGGTACAATCACAAGTTTATTTTCACAGAAAATTACAAAAGCCTACTAAAAACTACAAACAAAAAATACGCAAACTGTTCTTTCCAAACATATCTTCTCCGTTATTTTTATATTAAAAACAAAATTCTAATCTGATTTTTATAAAAGTGTAGTAATGGTCCCACATTGGAAAGTGTACCCGGTAAGACGAAAAAAATAATTTTTCAAGTTCATAAGTTGTGGAGATACGTGCGAACCACCGACCTTTTTAAAATTTTCATGGGACTATCTACATAGAATGCTAAAAGATTTTTTTAAATTGGTTCATAAATGACGGAGATACGCACAAAATATATAAAATTTTGTTATTTTGATTTAAAAGAAAACCTATTGAACCGATTTCCCTGAAAATTTTATGGGACCATTCCGGAAGTATATTCTATGAGATGAAACATTTATTTTTAAAATCCCTTCATACATTAAAACATTCGAAGTGAGAACCTTCCTCCTTTTTTGAAGTCGGTTAAAACCTATTGAAAAGGACATACATAAGTCACATGTAAATAAAACGGAATATGAAGTAAACACGTTTAATACTCATTGCAATGTGATAAGGTAATGTGAGAATAAGTCTGTTAAAATAAAATGAACGGGTAGTCATTTACTTATCCTTGACATTGCTTAGATGTAATGAACTATTCTTACGTCGAAGCACAGTACCTACTGGTATTTATAAAAAAAATAACTCGGGTTCACTAAATTCAGGTGAAACAAAACAATACTACTCATAAATATCCATTTATACATAAAAACAAACGTGCTTATATATCAATGATTTATTGCGCATTACCAACATTAATTGTTATGCAGATGACAGTACAGTCGATACCTTGTATACCAGCCATGCAAATATTGCTTAGGCCCGCGTCGATTAGTGCCGGAACAAACTTGTGTCTGAATTTAACACTTTGCTTAGCAAAATCTCGAGTTGAGGTCAACTAAATTTAGATCAATTTAACCCACTAGAAGACACCAGTTTGCGCATTCACCGCAAAAAGAAACCCTTTGTCGAGTCTCCTCACTTTAAACACACTCCCCTGGTTGCCATGTGAAGTACAGTTCCGCGGTCTCTTGGAGTATAAAGTCAAGTTGGCGTCCAGAAAAAAATGCCGTCCTCACCAGAACGAGTCAGTATTTGCAGCCGACTCACCGCATGCAGCTTTATAAAGAGAAAGTCCGGCCACATATGGAATGCTGTTCTCATCTCTGCGTTGGGCCACCTCTTTATCATCTTCTTCCATTTGACCGCATCCGACGACTACTCGATGACCCAGTTTTTTCCGATCAGCTTGATTTCCTGGCCTTCCATAGAGTCCGTTGGCAGTCTACTACTGTTCGATTCCGCCGTCATATTCTGCCACGCACAACATCTTTGTAGAATCAACTGTTGCCAGCGGTATTTCCGGACTTATACGACTTAGAGACCTGCAAGAAGAGAGCCAGTTCCTACCTCAAAGGCCGGCAACGCTCTTGCAACTCTTCTGGTGTTGCAGGAGTCCATGGGTGACGGGATCGCTTATCATTACGTAAACCGTCTGCTCATATGACTTTTTTTCCATAAAATAAAGATCTTTCACAGATCGAGGTTATTGACGCGCACATTCTTATTTGAACCGCATAGTACTAAGATTCTCATCAATCGAAAAGTAAGACTCCTGGTACAGGATCCTAAAGTCGTAAAGCTGGCCAAGTGACCAGACGACCAAATTGGGTCAGATATCGGCCGTCGTAATAAACTAACTGCTAGAAGAACCTCTAATTACCTCTAAACGAATATATAGATTTAGCTAGACTATTTTTGTCTAATGAGAAACCAAACTTACCATTCTTGGTACGAATTGCTTTAAGCTTTTCCAAAACTTTTCCTCTCTCTTGCTGCACTGTTAATGTCTCTTTCTCAGTCGCATATTGGCTCGCGAATATTTTCTTTACCAAATACGCACACGGACGCTGTATCATTCTGTATTCCCAGAGGAGCAATGCCGTCGCGAATATTAAAGACATGGTGACGATCGCCACCAATTCCATGCCAATCCCCAATTCGTTGTTAAATAGATAGGATTTTCTTTTGAAACATTCTTGTAGTACTCCGCATTTTTCTGAAATAACAGTAATCCTTCGCTTAATCCTTATAATATAAGCACGGAAGTTCTTTGTTTGTAATTCTTAAACGTCATTATTACTTAACCTTATTCTCAAATTTTTAACAAACATTGTTTAAAGCAGTGGCGTATTAAAAGTCGACGGCGCCCTAGGCAAGCACCTTATCGTCGCCCTCTTCTCTTTGTAAAACTACTTTAATTTGTCTTTAAAATTTTATCCGTGCCCTTTATCATGTTGCGCCTCTAGGCACATACCTAGTTTGTTTAAATGATAATACGCCGCTGGTTGTAGTAAAGTTGAAGTATAGAAAAGACTTTTTTCTAAACAACATTTCATCTATAACTGTCTAGCTGTTCTATATTGCAACTGGGCCTTTTTTTAACGTGTGAAATATATTGTAGATACCTGAGACCCTATAAAAGATGTGCAGATATGTTATGTCTGACTCGCACCGACCAAAACCCCATGGTGGTTACCATCAGCTTTTATAAGGAGATATGGAATCTCCGTTCTGAACATTACCGCGGCCCCCTCTTCGCATGTCTAAGTTTAGCGAAAGGTAAAAATACGAAGTGGCCCAAAGGCAGGTGAAAAGATTACGGAAGAAAACTAAATTATTCGTAGAACTAGCAGTAGCGATTTGCTGCTGCCAAGGGCAGGATTCGAACCGTGACCTCACAGGACACAAGTTAAAGTTAAGAGATCCTTCCTTGAGAGCTCCTGCATTGGGCCGGTGAGTGGAGGTGGCCGGCTGCATTTGGGGACCAGGGAGGGTGGCTCCCTGGTCCCCAAATGAAATCGGTAAAATATCTGTTACACCAGGCAGATACCAGGAGTTCTGGAGAATCCTCTACTGAGCGTCCACGCTCAAATACTGAGATATCGCCTGAGCGTGGGTGCTCATCCAGTCCTGCATATTGGAAGGAGGGTAACCTTACCACTTAGTCCCGTTAACCTAGACAAATGGAGCAAAAACTCTGCGCCATCCTTTTTTTTTCCTTAACCTCAAGTGGTTACATTCCAACTTAAATTCCGTCCACCTCGTACGCTTTTCATTATCGAGACCTAGACCGATACGAGTAAGGGACCTTCAAGAAAATATTGTACTCTTATCTTAAAGGCAGGCAACGCTGCAACGCTGCAACTTCGTAACTCCTCTGGTGAAAGTCCATAGGCGGTGGTGATCATTTACCATCAGATAAACCGTTTGCTCGTTTGCCTTCTTCTCCATAATAAATAAATTTGTTAAATATAACATTCTTCGTTAAATAAAAATAAGATAAGATAATTTAGTTATAAGTACAGCGTATAAAATCGTTTCACTGCGTCAGTTGCTTATACAATTTTATTTGAAACAAGGATTTTTTCAAGTACCGCAACATTGGTGTAGAGTATCCTCCAAGCAGAGGTCCTTGGATTTGAAAATGACGCACTCCATGTTGTATAGAAATATTTTTTTTATTTTCCAAAATGCGTATGCCACGTTGAATTGTGGAGAAAGACTCATAAACTGTAAAGCATAGTTCCACTTTTGCCCGTAGTGAACTTTGGCGACGATGCTAATTTCACCTGTTCCGAAAAATATTGAAATTTTATATATTTCTTTAATTTTTGCAAAAAACATGATAATGGTTAAATAAAATTTTCATCGGCTTCACGTTTTTACATTGTACATAATTATATTTGCTTACCTAATATTGTAGTTACTATTACAAGAATCATAGAATTCAATGCGGCTTGAGGACCCAAGCTGAACAGATACGCTTGCGGTATGCATCCAACTCCATAAGTTAACAACAACAGTGGTAGAATTGCTTAAACAAAAGAAACACAATATCTTAGGTCACATAAGGCCATGTCTCCAGACGTACCGATGGTCGATGGAGCCGACAAGTATTAGAGCGGAGACCACGATTAGGCAAACGTAGTGTAGGACGTCCTGCACGATGGACTGACGACTTGAGACAGGTGGCGGGTAGCGGATGAATGCGGGCTGCTCAAGACCGAGATAGTTGGCGCGCCTTGGGGGAGGCTTACGTTCAGCAATGGACGGCATTAGGCTGATGTTGTACATAAGGTTAACCGATAGAAAGCACATCAGCATTGAAATGGATTTAAACATATTAAAGTTAATTAATGAATACTTATAAATGTGTCAGTGAGTCACCGATATGAAAGGAAAGCACTCGGTACTATTTTTTGAACTTTAGATTATGTTTACTCAGCGGTAATAAATATTCATTTTTAATAATATTTTTATTCTTCATATATAATCCCCAAATATAACGTCTTAAAGTATTGGAGCTGTCTCACTACCAGTCACCCTGTATACAAAAAATCTAGCCAAAAATATGGCAAAAAGAAATAGGTAATGTTTTAAGATATTGTGAGAATAAGTTTTTTTTTTATTTATTTATTAATCAGAATATATTACAATAATGTGTTAGTACTATCTTAAAACCTAGGTTAGGTTTACCCAGACAAATAGTTCTCGTCCGTTTTTATGCTTATTTTGTACATATTATGTCACCACAATTTTTAAGAAATCGTACTATGGCTTTCGAGTGCTAGTTAGTTTCTGCGGATAATTGGCAATTTATGTAAACATAAGACATCTCCTTTTCCCAGACCTATACATTTTCAATCTTATATTAAGCTTTTGACTGCGGTTTCATCCGCATAATATTGGTTTTAGATATTCAATTTTTTCGTAGATTTCTAAAGCTTTTTGATAAACAAAAATGTTATAAGTTACTTCTTATAGTTGTATCCAGATCCAGATCTAGCTGTTTAGGAAATCAATTAACCTAAACAGGCCGACAGACGGACAAAAAATTTTAATATACGTTCCTTCTTAAATTTTATCATATTACTATCATACATATACATTAGGTCAAGAAAGATATAATTCGATAATTATATTAATTAACTAATTTTGATATTACAAACAGAAAAATCTATTTTATCTATTCGTATTAATTTCATCGGGTTACCGAAATCGTCGAACTGGAAGTGTGCCCACGGCGCTACCAGGTATATGATAGAAGCTATTATAGACGTCATGAGACATACTAGAATGGTGTACAAGATTGTATCACATATGAACATCGTCGACCAGTATTGTAACGGCGAGAAATTTGTAGTGTGGCACTGGAAAGTAAATAATATTAATTGTTTTTATATATAGTGAAACTTGTTAAAATTTGAATGGCGCCATGAACAATTTAGAGTATTTTTAACGTCAGTAACGAGTTTTTTCCGAAGCTGTCAGCAGAATATCAGCATTGGTTGTAGCCAACATGATGCTGAGCTGAAACCTAATCAATCCAGCATTTTATCCTATGTTCTAACGATTTGAAGTATGTACTCCTTTTTATTTCGATTTTTGATCTGCTTGTATATAATATTTTGTTTGATACTAGCTGGATTCGTTAAATGAGTAAATTATTCTTATATTGGTGAACCTTATGCTTGTTTGTCATCCTTTCCTTGACCGATCAATTAAAACGCTCTGGTAGAACTTATAGTTTGACTATTCATAGAAAGAACACATAAAAATCGGCTGTAACCGAAGTGTCGAAAAAAATAATAATAATAACCTGCATATGTCTAACGAGACCATGATCTTTCGAAGGCATCAGGGTTATGTGCAAAATCGAGAGGATGAGTAGGAATTGCATTAGCAGCGGAGGTGCGCCTGTATGTGCCATCCACTGTGGGAAAAAATATTAGCACTTTGTAAAGCAATAATATATAAACGATGTATTAATGTGTTTCCGATTATTTTTCGTCCTAAATTAAAATTAGCTTTTCCAGTTCTTTATTTAAAGAAACTTCAACGAACTATTTAATCCCAAACACGCGCATTAATGTGCGAAAATCTTATTATATTTACATAAATGGCGCCAGTCATCTCTCGAAGATGTGTTGTACCAACCAAGCGAAGTAGAAGTGTTTACATTTTTATGTCAATCCTACCTTAACACCGCTTGCTTCATTTATAAATTCTTATAAAGGGATAATCATGGTTGAATTTCAAATATCTTGTGAATATAATCGAAGGTTACCCCGGTAAGGTCCAAGGCTAGTGGGTCATCGGTGACTTCTATAGTAGCATTGAGGGCCCCAGAGTAGTGTCTCACAAGGGCCATGAATGCTCGGGCTAACGAGCGAGGTGCTGCCAAACTGTCGCGATGCAGAGGGCTGTACAGGGCGTTAACCTGAAATAAAAAAAAATATTACATGTAATACGAGTATTGTGATATTGGAATCAATACTAATATATAATAATAAAGCTGGATATTATTTAAATGGGTTAATCTTTGGACGTTTTATTAAAGTGTTTATATTTCCACGAAACTCGGACAAGAAACGCAGATTTATGATGTATAGTTTTGTATATCATCATAACGGAGCGACCATTAGGAGCCGAAAAAATTGTTATGGCAGGCGAAACCGTGGAGAATAATTAACATGCTATAGCTTGCCATTTTTTTTTTATGGAAAGGGAGACAAACAAGCAGACGGTTCACCTGATGGTAAGTGATCCCGTCGCCCATGGACACACGCAATATCTGAAAAGTTGCGAGTGCGTTGTCAACCTGGGAAATCGGATACAATTGGTTTATTGGATAGGATGGATCGGGCTTAAGGATTTGGAGAGGATAGGAGTGGGAAAAGAAAAGGGTAGACATGGCCATCCGGCATCCCCAAAAGTAATGCAT
>JAOCPS010238990.1:0-13610 GCA_025505425.1 Graphium colonna | reverse complement strand
TACCTTAAAGGCCGGCAACGCTCTTGTAACCCCTCTGGTGTTGCGGGAGTCCATGGGCCGCGGTGATCATTTACCATCAGGTGAGCCGCTTGCTCATTTGCCTCCTCCTCCATAAAAAAAAAAAATATACCAAATATTTTTAGATGTGGATGACGTCCATGATCATCTTAGGATCAGCTTTGGTTAATAAAAATAGGCTTCATAGAGTTTTTTTTGTGTTACACAAAAACGCTTATCTTTAAGAGTACAATATATAATCCGACTAGGTGTTTCCTTTTGTATTAATGGTGCCAAAAACAAAAACCAAATTTATTGTAGGCTACGATGACCCTGTGCTTGGGTCTCTTAAGACCCTTTAAATGACTATTTTTGCATGTGACCTTCTGAGAGTATTGAGTACTTAGTTTCTGATTTTTTCGAACAAATCATTTCTCGAAAATTACTCCGGTGAGTTTTAAACGAAATATCCCTTTAGAAAATTACGGTTTAATATTTAGATAACGTGAAGGACATTTCTTGTGCAATGAAATTAAAATAAATTTCCTTTTTCCTAACTAATCTTACTAGTCTTCAACCATTCAGTGGCTGATAGATAGATATTTTACTTGTATACAATGTGTATTATTGTAGACATTTACTCACGTTTTAAGACAATTGGATATTTTTTAAATCTGTCAACAGATGATAAATTTCAAAATGTCAGAATTACATAAAAAAAAATCCATTTAAATTGTAATTTATTTTTCTACAGTAATTAAAGTTACGCGCCTTATAAAGCGCTATACTAATCTACTTTCAGTATTGGTTTGAACTATCACCATTCGTGCATCTCTTTGGTTTATGATATCCTAGTATTTTACTGCTAATTTCTTGGACTTATAACAATGCCCCGCGACGTTTTGCTGTGGTGCATTTTGGTTTCATGTCGACACCCTTTTGGCTATTTAGCGGTGATAACCGTTGAAAAAGTTGTTTGTCTGCCTCTTCTGTTGCAGGTACGGTACTGACGTAAGATATAAATAAAAACAACATTTGAAGAGGGTTGTATATCATGTAAAAATTTTAACCAAATTAATGCATAACTTTTTGAATTTTTGAAGCGTATAACCGTACCAACATAATATTTTTATGCATAAAGATTGCGTTTTTGCTGTATTACGTGTATTTGAGTTGCAAAAGAAAAATAAATCTTTCAAGAAAGGATTTGAACCTAACCGTAAACTAGATTATTATCAATCCCTTGCAGGTGGTGCATATTTGCCGTTTGCTCATTAATTTCCTTAATAATAAGAAGATAATATAGCTTGAGCGCTTGAACTGCAAAGACTGTGGCTTGTTTGAATAAAACACTGGTTGTTTTGAGTGAATTTACAACCTCTGAACATCTCTCTCTCTCTCTCCAGCTAATGACCTATATCAGTTCTAAAGTTTAGCTGTGATACGACTGCAATACGATGCTGATTTCAAGCATAACTTTATTATCAAAGAAAATTACAAAAACCGATAATAACCACCACCTTTAAGAATACTTTCGAGGCATATTTTTTCCATATGTTTTGTGATGAAAAGATGATGAACATAATTGAAACCTTTCTTTTCCGTTACATTTATTACGAAATTGGCAAAGCCAAATCGAATATCTATTCCTCCCTGCGGTTAACCTGCATACATTTTGCCCGTTTTTTAAACATTTTTCATTGATGCTCCGTTCCAATTTGTCACGGCGTGATCTTTCTCATAGCCTTTCTCGCTAAATGGGCTATCATCAGCTTTATAAAATTAGTATAGATTTATTAGATGTATTTATTACCTTTTCAGGTTTTCGTACCCGAAGGGTAACTAGTAAGAATACCTATACCTAAGCCATCACTACTAAATGGAACAACATCTTAAAAGCACATTAAGCAAAAGTAGGTTTTATATAATTGCCATTTTTTAATAAAAATTATTGGATGATATATTTTAATGTTCTGTCATTACTCGATGTTAAATTCTGTAAATTGTTAGTGTAAAGCCATGATGAAAACACTGTCAAAGGAAGCTTTATTTCGCATTAAGGATCCCGGGTACCTGCATTATAAATGGCTCTCCAACACGCCCACTCTCCACGGGGTCTGTAGCATCTGCACTTGCAAAATACCACCCTCTTCAAGCTATGCAACCCTAGTACTTTTTTTGGGTAAATAAGTGACTATAAATAAAATAAAATTAATGTTAGTTGCTGTCCCTTGTAGAAAAACTATTATATATTAATTATTTTGAGATTATATTTATAAGATGATGGTCTGAAAGTACACCTACTTTCCGTAGGCATCATTTGCAAAATGCACATGTTCTGACCATAAAGGGCCATAATACGCTATTAAGTAGTGAGAAATTAAATGCGTTGCAGATTTTGAGTCGTAAAATGCAGGGGCCCTTTACACGCCCACTTGTGTCTGGGGGGCCTGCAGCATTCGCATTTGCAATATGTCACCCTCTTCTGCCTATGCAACCCTGGTACTTTTTGTTGCAAATTTTCTATTATAAATAAAATACAATTTACCGTCAACTGTTGCCAATGATAAGAAGCGTAAATAATATAATAGTGGTTAATAATTTTAAGAATGTAATGCCTACCTGAATAAGCAGACTTACATTTGTGATCCTTGTATATACGATGGGTAAGGAGTGGAAGTATGTCATCATGTGTATTCTATGTATGTCAAAATTGGGAATTGGAAATTAAAATTCTTTTTGCCCGGTAAGAGTAATTTGAAGGTCGAGTCAGGCTTAACGCGAGTAAAGAGAACAAGACAAAATAATTATACTCAGGAATATTATTACTGTCTATTCTTTTATATTATTTTCGTTACAAAGTGTATGCGTGTGTATGCGCTTACAGTAATTTCAATTTCATCATTTTTGCTTTCAAATATTGAAAATACTGTATGGCATCATTGATTTATAATAAAAAACAGAATAAAGAAATGAAAATTATGTATTTCATTAACAAATAAGTGCCTAAATAGAACATTTATTTGGGGCATCCATTCAAATTTTATGGCTCGTGTTAGAAAGTCCGGCTTTTCATGTAACAATAAATGATGGGAATCTGTTCAAACCACATTATTTGTACAAAAATAATTCAAAACACAATTAAAAAAAGATATTTTAAGAGGAAAAATCGGTTAAGAATTGCCCCAAAAAGGATAAAAGATAAATTAATAGGAAAAAATTGACAATAAAAAATATACAAAAAATCTCAAAAATTAACATTCAAACTTCGCTTCTGATTAAACTTTACTTTGACGGACATTATTTTTTTGTGTAACTTCAGGGCAGGCTATAAAGTTGTTTTCACGAAGGATTATCTATCCAACATGGGTAAAATAAGGCAACAATTTCACATTATGTCGATGTCGTTTTTGGGACTCTGATTATTTATTCATTATAGTCTCGTTTTATTTTTAAACCAATTTTAAACTAACTTCAAAAAAGGTTCTCAATTCGACTGTACGTTTATGTTTCTTTTTTTTGTTTGTATGTTTACCAATTTCCTCGTAAGTTTTAAACTGATTTTCAAATTCTTTCTTTATTTAAAAGAATAAGGTTATGACGTGATCCGAATTTTCGTGAAAATTCCAACAGTAAAAATAATTATCGTAACGCCTATTTTTCTAGTATTTTTCAGAGATTGTGTGACCCTGTTACTAGTTTTATCTTTGTCAATAAAATTCAAATATCCAAAAGTATCAGAAAATCTGAATTTTAACCTAGAGAATAAAGCCGTCGGGATTTCTTAATCCCGCTCAAATATTTTATGATTTAACTAATTTTCGTCGACCGACGATCTATGTAAGGCTTACTGCGACCTCAATTTCGTTAAGAGGGTTGTTAAATTAATTTCAAGCGAACCAAATGAAATATAATCCAACTACTGGATTAATTTGTAAAATGCGGATCTAGCAACATCCATCATCTTCATCTTAGAAAAGATAAAATTCCTGCATATTTTTAGAACAAAATATCTTTTTACATAAAGACTTACTGTAAAAACATGAGGCTATGAATATTAAGCAGCATATTTACCACTATTATACAGCTGAAATGTATGTTTTTTTTTTAATGGAAAGGAAGACAAACGAGCGATCTCGTCGCCCACAGACGAACGCAACATCCGGGGAGAGTTGCGAGTGTGTTGTCAACCTGGGAGATCGGATATTATAGGTTCATTGGATAGGATGGGGTCAGGATTAAGGATTTGAAAAGGATAGGTATAGGAAAAGAAAAGGGTAGACATGGCCATCCGGCATCCTCAAAAGTCATGCATACTTTATTTTACGCCGACTTTATATAGGGCGATGGTACTTCCCCGGGCGAGCACGGCCATAGAAGTGCAGCAAAAGCTGTGAAAAGTTGTTATGCTCTACCACCTTGTATTGTGTGTGTACTCGTATATGTTTGTGTTTGAACGCACTAATCTCGGAAACCTGCTGGTTCGAATTGAAACATTATTTTAGTGCTAGATAGCCTATTCATAAGGAAGACTTTAGGTGATATTCTTTGTAGATAATCCCATAAAATTAAAAAAAAGATCGGTTTTGTGTTGTTGTTTTTAAAATCAAAATAACTTTCTTTTATTTATGCTTTTTAATATTTTTTTATCAAATGAATATTATATCAACAATATGATTTAGTTCATTACCTTTGAACTACATTATATCAAATGTAAATATATCCCTTATTAAGATTTTTACTATTAAATTTTAAAAGCACTTGTCTGCTTTAGTAATGCGCCATTACTCACATTATAATTCTCCGTAACATTAATATAACATGATAAATGCGCCGTCAAATGGTAGCTTTGTCGAATTAGGGTAGTGATGTTATATCAAGAAAAATGTTAAAATATCGGTACGAGTGCCGAAAATGTATAAAAAAGTGCTACTTTACGATATTAAAAATGTCGTTTATAAACGAGTGAACATTATGAGACGTAACAAGAAGGAATCAAATATATAACCTAAACTCTATATGAACTAAACTATAAATAAAAATCAATAAAATAAAAAGTATTTTATTATTCTTTGAAACATAAGTAATAAAATACAAGATAACTCTCGTATTACAATAATCAAAAATTTATTTATTAAAAGCGCATTAATTAATTTAATTTTAAGGGACACCGAATTATGAACAACTACTATTAATTACGTTATTCTTCTTTACAATAAGCTTAATAAATAATATGAACTCCTTGAATAGTTTTATATAAAATTTGAATATTAATTAAAAATCTAAAAATCGATATTGTATGGGTTTGATGACATTTCAATTAAACTACACTGTCCGACTTAAACAGAGCATAAACTCCGTACCACGTACAATAGCACATGGTACGGAGGGATAGATTATGGTACGCTAACCATTGTAATGGTACGTATAACATCACTGCACTGGGGATCTCAGTAACTTGCATTTTATGTGGATCTAACTCCGCCCATTTTCCATAGGGAGTCCGCAGCATCCATATTTGCGAAATGTCATCCTCTGTGGTTCATGAGCTCCTGGTACTTGCGTTGCATATTTTTCGATTATAATTTTTCGCAAGCAATGAGTTGTTTTATTTTTGCTGTTTGTGCCTATTTATTGTGTTATGATAATATAATATAAAGTGTATGAATGAATTATGGTCCAATAATCGAGATAGAAAGTGATGGTATCTCTTTAGCCTGGATATTATTCCACTAACTACATGTCAATGTTTTTATTTACTGATAATGTATAAAGAGGCACAATAAATATCCATAATATTTCTCGCCAAACCTATTATTTCTGATAGATGAACAAACACATGTCACTTACAGTAGTACATTACGATCTCTCTTTGAATTTTATTTATTTTATTACATATTTAATGGTCCTTTGCCTAAATGCTTTTAGGGGATACGTTATACTTTGTCATCACATCATTCTCTCCGCACCTAACCACAGGGGTGCTCAGCATCCCTTGCGAACATCCATCTTCATCTGTTTATGAACGCCTGGTACTTTTATTGCATATTTATGGCCAAAAACTTTTCGCAAACTAATGTTTAATAAGTTTTAACTTCATTTTTAGAATATTTAAAGATTAGCCTTACATCAATGTCGCTGTTTTCTTTTCTTCTTAAACAAATCACAGGAGTCATGAACATTTTAATATACAAGAGAGTACTAATTTCTTATCCAAAAAAAAATTACTTTATTTTATTTATTTTTAAAGTTGAGGATATGTAAAATTTAAAATTTAGTTTAGACATTTTAAATTTATTTAAAATTATCTAATCCAAGTACCAGGGTATCAGAAACAACGAGGACACAAAAATGTTAAGCGAGACATGTTTCAAACTGGGGTCGCTAGAAAGGGTCGCTAACAATAAACAGTATCACCCTCGGTGATATTTATGTGAAATTTAAACTCCACACACGTTTCATTACTGGTAACAGATACGTCATGTCCAGCCGATTGAATTTATTATAACGTTATATTATAATTTTTCTTTTTTTGTTGTTTAAAAAACGCTGTCAAGTTTTTCAACAAAGAAAATTTGTCTAATGTATTCTGGCCTTGAGAATCCGATCAACAACTATACATGTTCTTTTTTCATGAAACTCATCAATATGTCTTCTTATTTTTGATAATTATTCTTTATTAATCACTAATAATAATGTTTTGTAAAATTATCGGATGACAGTTCTTAACGTCAATTTTTCCCACTCCCTTTTCAAGCAAAAGCATCAAAATAATGAGATTTTTGGCGTAACCACTACCCAAAAACGTGCCAGTTATGAAAGGCTTCCAAAAATGGCATGGAGCACAGGCATTTGTTATTCTAGGCGGATTGTTTGCGGAGGACGGCTTCGAGAACTTTCCGTCCCACTTCGACCGGAAGTTTGGTTTATTGTAAATATAGTTATGGTGACGGGGGTGAGATGGGGTTACTTGAATAAAAGATTATATTATACGCCAATAAAATAGAAACCTATTATGGATCGCTTGAATGTGTCATATGTTTATCCCGGGTTCGAATCGAATGACTTTTAATTTCATAATGAGGGGAAAAATAACTTTCTTCAAGTAGCAAAAATTACAGACAGTTCTTGTATTTATGACCGCTTTACTGAGGTGCTATTATTACCTACCTCCCAAATAATGTTCTATATTTCATAGGTCCGTCCATGAATAACAATAATCATTTAACATCAGATGAAACGAGCCTTTGCCATTAGCCATCCTCTGTCAATAAATGAAAGCTGAAAAATATATTAACTTTACTTTACTCGTATTTAAAAAAAACGTTGCCCTAACTCTGTCTAGATGGCTTGCGTTGCCTTTTACAAACATGAATTCCTCATACACAAACAACCTGGCTAAAAATAATTGTCTAAAGACCAAAAAAATTATAGCTGAGGACAGGATTCGAACTCACGACCCGCAACGCCAAAGCCAACGGCTTAGCAACAAAGCTAACCGGTCATTTGAATATGTGAGACAAACAAAAAGTCAAACACACAAACACTACAAGATATATTAACCTTGCAGTAAGGGCAGTATTTTATAGAAACAAGGGAAATATTATGTACACGTCTTTAAAACAGTGCCAGACCATATATCAGGAAGCAAGTGACTGCGCGAGATTTTACGACCACTTTGTGTCTACGCCCCTAACAGATATTTTTGCAGTAAATTCTCGTAATTTCTCTACAAAATACTACTACTTTCCATTTGTACGAGTATAATGTAGCTATAAAAAAGATACAAATATAGTTATTGAAAGCAACACCAAAGTAAAAGACTTTATTCGTCTACACATACTTGTAATAAGAATCACAAACTAAAACTTGTTAAGTTTGCGGGGATATAAAATGTTTTCGCAACTACCCTATGTTCGCTTGCCGACGTCGTACGAGCAATGTGCGAAAGTCTTGAATAGTTTGAATGGTGCTCTTCGCATTCCTGCGCGCCTAGTATCGCGTCGTCTTACAAAATGGCCGGCGAGGACGCCTGGTATCCGCCATTTTGTTTTGATACCAAACACAATTGCCATTTTTAAGTTAATTCGAAGGTAACTTTAACTTCAAAATACTGGTTGAGTTGGCTTATAGTTGTTAACATGATACATGAATTTAATTTGTTGCGAAATTTGTTGGCAAAAGGTACATGATATTTTCACCTTTTGTTAAATAAAGCTTATAAGTATTTTTTAAGTAAATATTTTTTTTTATGTAAAGGGTCAAAATTTATTTGATGTTTGATCAACCAACTGATGCCGGGACTCTTTATCTTTCTTCAAATAATAATTACGTATATATTTCTAAAATAACTTTTATTTTAGTCGAGACAAACCAGACATTTGACAATTTATTGTAAATCTTTTGTATTTTGTATTGTATTTTAAGTTAATCTATTAAAATAAATTATAACAATTAAAATAAGTTTATACAGCCAATACCTTGCGACCATAATATAGTAAATTGTACTAGTATTTTTTTAATTTAAATTATGCTTGTATATTTAAGTTTTAAACGGATTTGTTTCTTTAACGTTACATGTCCTTAAGTCCTGCAGAAGAACTATTCAAACATGATTCCACAGAATTTTATCGATGAAATATGTGTAGGTATCCAGGGTGAATTTATGTAATTTAAGTAAACCATAAAAAAAGATTTTTATGATAACTCAAAGTTTACATATTAGGTAAATAGGATCGGAATAGGTAATCCAAATCATATTTTGTAAGATGTCGTTATGCACTTCGCGCTGAATGCAATATACCAGGCGGCCATAAGAGATTAAAGACTCACCGGTACGCTTATTAATGGCGGTGAATCGCCAATCGAGTTATGGCGCGCGGTGATCCGAACGAGTAATCGTGTTTGCCTCCACCCGCGGCAATAACCGACACGATTATCCGTTTATCTGCGGCGTTTTTCAAATATTTCCACCCTAACGTATATTTATCGTACGTTACCAAGCTATCATAAAAGTTATGGGTCATCTGTATCCTTTTTTATGCAGCGCGTTTAGCAAATAAGCCCATCCCCCTTTTTATGGGCGTTGCTCGAACTACAACGACTGTACTTTCGTAAAGTTATGGGCCCCTAGTACTGTGTCGGTCCGAGCTTATTAAATATGAAAAAAGAATACTAAGTAGGGTTTGTTTGTGCAGTTTGCTTTTGGTTATATTATTTTATCCCTTTAATATAAACATAAAGCTGCCATTAATAATAAAATGGGCAAATTGAACTTAAAAATATATATAACGAACGACTATGGTCCGATATACTCTTGTATTTGTACTATATTTTTGTTAATTAGATTGTAAAGGCGTTATTGGTATACTCTTTTTCACTTATGTCAATAATAGCACAAACCCTATAAAACGTTCAACCCCCGTTTTCATCTAACATCTAAGTTTTATAGTAGCCTAGTACATTCACACCATAAGGGTAGAAAGCTCATTGTTATGAACATAGAATAATGATGGGGCTATTCGTCTTATGGTGTACGCGTAGAGAGAGATAGCTATATAGGTAATCGCTCTTAACTATGGGGTTTAAATTTTATAACGCAACCGTTAAAACGTTATGGGTAGGAACGTTCCAGATGGAATGTAAACAGGTAAACGAGGTCAAAGGGTCATGCTTGACACCTCTGGTGATATTATATGATATACTATTTATAACAATATTTAAGACTTAATATCCTGCGGAAAAGATGTGAATCGATTTATATGGGATTCAAATTGTTTTATAATTCCTATTGAAATTGCTCACGACTACGTACTTTTTAATTATCACTTATACGAGGACTGCCTTTTAAGTTCCTTCTCTCCTTTCCTTTCCTTCCTCCCGCGATTATTAAAAAAACATATTGCATATTCATCTTTTTAAATTTAGAATTCAAAAGAAAATTATGTTTTCAGATTGGTTGAATAGTTTTACTGTATAGTCTATTCAAAGGTGATAAGTCGGCAGTATAAATAGAATTATCTAAGGAAAATTTGCGTGCGATAATTTTCTACAACTTTCAAAGGGAGTTATCGTGACTTCAGTGTTTAGAATAGATCACTTCTGTGTTTAGTGATGCAGCACAATGTAGGACTGTAGGACGCTGGTCCAACTCTAGCCTCAGTGACAAGCCAGGTAAAGGTCGTCTAAAAAAACCGCCATTACGGAAGAGAATATCGAAGCCGTGGTGCAGCTAATCCTCTAAGATCAACAAGTGAAATAGAGGCATCTGTGGACATTTCAGGGGCCACTGTCTAAAAAATCTTGCACGTAGCACTTGGCGTAAGAAAGTTGATCTCTCGTTGGACACGACATTTGTTTAGCGACGACCTAAAAACAGCCGGTGTTAGTTGGTGTCGCAAAACATCGCAGCGATTCAACCTAGGAGAGTCAAATCTATTCGATTTAAGGTGGGAGAGCATAACATCTTCTCACAGATTTTGCTGCACTTTTACGGCTGCGGGAAAGTACCACCGCCTTTAATAAAGTCGGTATAAAATAAAGTATGTATGA
Source organism: Graphium colonna (assembly GCA_025505425.1). Lineage (NCBI taxonomy): Eukaryota > Metazoa > Arthropoda > Insecta > Lepidoptera > Papilionidae > Graphium > Graphium colonna. The sequence goes on along the minus strand of JAOCPS010238990.1, from coordinate 3,062 downwards.
CTTTTGGGGTTGCCGGATGACCATGTCTACCCTTTTCTTTACCCATTCCTTTCCCCTCCAAATCCTTAATCCCGACCCCATCCTGACGAATAAAATTTATTTTATCCAATTTTCCGTGACGACACGTCAATTCGATGTGTAAAAACGGCACAGATAGCCTTTTTTATTACTTTAACATATTTCTAACGCAAGCTATAAAGGTTTTCCTGCTCTCCTTTTAAACTATCATTAGTACATGTTATTTATTGTCATCATTTATATATACCAGAAGTTTTTATTTCGACGTGTAAGAAAAACGTTTACAATACACTTTTTTTTACATAAAATCGTCAACGACAGCTCCCCATAAAAGTTTCAACCCCCGGTTTCGTCTAACGCCTTTGTTTTCTAGTCTCCTGGTACACTCACACCATAGGGGTAGAAAGCCCATTGTTATGGACATAGAATAATAATGGGGACCCATTCATTACAAGGTGTAAACGTAGAAAGAGATAGCTGTACATGTAATTGCTTTATGTGGCACTCACCTAAGATAATATCAGGTCACCGAGATATAAGGGGCTTAGCGTAACATCTTGAACAACTTTATGCATTATATGCCCTTTTGACGTCCTTACCTGTCTAATTTGTTTTAAAAACTCATTCATTTAACTAAATTATATTTAATTTTGTCAGCTTTAAACTCTAAATCGTCGTGGTTATCTGTTGCCCATCATTGTGTTTTTTGTAGTCCAATGAGTTTCTTTTAGTCCTAACGGCATATGCTCATAAAATCATAGTTAATATGTTTAATACCATGGCTTACATTTTTTTCCAGTTTTTCAGTATTTGTTGTTTACAGTTTTCATTAGTTGCATTAGTTTTTCTTTATTTTGACGTTCTTTTGTGCCAGTAAATAAATTTTTAAGTTTCTGTCAAGTCGATAAAATCTCGCTAACACTTTGCTCATCTAAATGATAATATAACAAACAAATAAAAGAGATGTCTTCATTCCCATTGATTTCTCTTTCAAATCCTATACAGTCAGTAGCCGTCATTGGAATAATATAGTAAGAAAAAAAACACCTTTTCTCGTGTTTCTCTGACGTCCATTGTAACGGAATACAATAGGGCCGGGTACCAGGGGCGCAGGAGCGGCGCGGAGATTGACCGATCGGGCAAATTGAATGTCCGTCGAACACAAGTTTCCCTTCTATTGTGTGGACGGGATGGCCTTTCAAGACACGGGCCAATATCTCATCGGGGAACGGTTTTACTCAAATGGGTGGGGGGGATCCCTTGGGGGAAAAAGTATTGTCATGTTAATTAGCTTCTTGCTGGGTTCGATTGTAAACCTACGTGATGCATATGTATACAATTGGTCTCAGCTTTTGTATTTACTTATTTAAAATTTATTGCTCGTGCTCTAAAGGGAATACAAAAGGAAACTATTGCACTAAATATAGTTTTTTTTACTCAGGCGTCATCTTAATTCGAAAAGTTTTAAGCGTATTTTTTACCTAATATACAGAAATACCATATACACACAATTGTGTATATATATATATATATATATAATTATGGTTTATGCTGGTTATAAATATAAAAATAATTATTGATTGTGTTATTTTTTTATGGTTATAAAAATATAACAATTACTTGGAGCTAATCATAATAATTGGATCCCGTGACACCGATATCCCACTGTACCAGGAAAACATGACCGGTCTACAACTTGCTTGTTAAATTTGACATTCCATGTTTCATTTGATTGTAGTAGACAAGATATGAAATAGGGGAAAAACCTAAATATATAAATGCATACATTTTGTTTTTAATTCATGTATAAGTAAGCTTAAGATGTTTATGAAAAAATTTCTATTACATTTTTTCTCTGCCTTGACAAATATGTACAACAAGGCGGGAGATTGTGGGAGGTGTTATTTTTTGTTATATACTTCAAATATCACACACAGACTGAACTATTTTTAACCGACTTCAAAGATATCGACTTCATAAGCATGATTTGATCAATGCTAAAAAAATAAATTCTTACCGAATTTTATCGTTTTTGTTGCAGCTGGTCGGTGGGGAGTTTGACATGGAGCTGAACTTCGTGATCCAGGATGCCCAGAATATACAACACATGCTGGAACTCCTTGATCATTGTCCGCCCAGTCTTCAGGTATAAATTTTGTTATGCGTTTGTTTTTAAGTTACATAAAAAAGGAAGAGGTTTTCCATGCGAACGTTTCTATGTTTTTTTTTGGTATATTTGCGTGTATCTCCAACCGTGTACCGTGATTTTAAAAAGCTTTTTTTCTAAATCCGAAATGGTCTCATAAAATTTTCAGAAAAATCGATTCAGCAGTTTGTTTTTTAAACTAGAATAACGGAAATAAATATGTTTCGAAAGTACTCTTTTAAGGCGTTAGAAGGCGGTTTTCTAATTTTCTGTGGAAATGATTTTGTTGACGGAACTGGTGACTGAGGGTTCGAATCTCGCGACAGTCAGTTACTGGGAAGTCTAGTTGTTTAAGTATAATACGATTATCGTAAAAGGAAGACCATACTCTGCAGTAGCTAATCGGTATAACTAAGGTCGTACGTCGGGCTCAAAGTGCAATCTGTTGGGCTATGGAAAGAAGGGGAACATAGATCCTGCCTGGAAAACTGAGCCTGATCACCTCGAGTCTGAGCTGAGTAAATACATTTATAAACAAATTTCTTTGGTTTCTTAATTGTTTTATTATTGACAACTGAATTATATTCTTTATAATATTGTGATTAATTTAAAACCATAAACATCTGTAATAAATACTTAATATACAATTTATGTTCTTGGTTCGGTGATTTAACCTTTATAATATACATATATTTTTTTTGAAAGGACGACAAACGAGCAGACGTTTCACCTGATGGTAAGCGATCCCGTCGCCCATAGACACTCGCAACATTCGGAGAGTTGCAAGTGCATTGAATAAACTTATTGGATAGGATTGTGTCGGGATTAAGGATTTGGAGGGGATAGGAATAGAAAAAGAAAAGGGTAGACATGGCCATCCGGCATCCCCAAAAGTCAT
>JAOCPS010238773.1:0-13611 GCA_025505425.1 Graphium colonna | reverse complement strand
GGGCGACGGGATCACTTACCATCAGGTGAACCGTCAGCTCGTTTGTCTTCCTTTCCATAAAAAAAAAAAAAAAAAAATGGCTAACTAATCTCCTCCTGTAAGGTTCCATGGAGTGTTTGATCTCTTCTTTAATTGTCCTTAATTTAAGTTTTGGTAATTGTCGTAATTACTTTCACTCTTTATTAGGTAAACTTATATTACACATTGATACGAATAGCATTGGAAAATCACTAAGGTTTTTATGTTGAAAGGAAGAATGCTATTTGGACTGAAGCACCATAAAATTATGATTTATTGCATTGTTTTTTTTTTTCCTTTAATATATTTCATACTTTGTGACATTACCTATATTTTTGTAAGAAAAAAAAACAAGGAAAACCAACTTCAAACGCCTTAAAGGCGAAGGGTTATGAAAAAAAATTCCAGTTATTTTAATTAAAAAAGAATTCGTTCGACCGATTTCCATGAAAACTACTATATCCTTTCACGTAAAAGAATTATTTTTTAAAATTGGTTCTTAATTTCCGCAGAAATCCACTAACATAACGATAAAAAACTACCTCGAAAATGTCTGTTTTAATTACTGAATAAAAAACAATTTTGTGTGCATCGAAAATACCCCTAAATACACAGAAGAAATCAATAAAACTATTTGAGAATCTTTGTCTTTATGATCTCATAGAATCAAAAGTAACAGCTAGTACTGCTAGGCAAATTACAATGCCATGTTGGATCGATGCAGTATCTACCAAGCATTTAAGCCAACGTTGGAATTTATCAGAGACCTAAATATCTCCCAAATATCTAAATAAATTGATCCAAATTAGAATTTAATCTAACAAGTGTTCTGACGTTATGATTCTACTATTTAAAATCTCAATATTATTCATAAAACACCAAAAAAAAAATAACATTTAAAAAATCCACGCGAAATCCACCTCAATTAAGGACAATGCCTTATATGTCAAACGGGTACCACTTTGCATGAACTTTTTTTTTTTTTTGTTCGGAGATTATACTTATATTTATGTATTATATTAATTTCTATAGAAGTTCTTTTGTATATTATGTCTATTTGTATGTTTAATAAAATTGAAAAATCGAATCACAGAAAAGAGTTTCTATTGCATCCCACGTCTCTATCATAGATTGTGCAAACGTCATGTAGGTAAAGCAAAATTCATTTATACTTTGAATTAACAATTAAATCCATGAAGCAATATAATTTTTATCTTGATGCACGAAGGCGCTTTTGGGCGTTTTTCTTTCACTCCATCTCATTCATAAATTACCATTACCATAAGTATCATAACCAAATTACCAGGATAACTTTCAAAAGAATATACGGCAAATTTCTTTCTTAAATTAAAAAGAGATTTCCAGCAACCTTATTCAAGTCAGTAATTTGCCAATCAAGACAATCAAAAGAACGTTCAATTCGAAATTTGAATCCCGATCGAAGTTCATTCCGATGCTCCAGTCGTTCGAACTTCATTCCGCTCGGGTCAACAGCACTGAATGTCGATCAATATGAATAATGGCGTATTTTTATTCTCGGAAGCAATTCGAATCGCGCATAAAATTGATAGGTCATACAGTCCGCTCGATTTGTGTTACCCACTTTCCGATGTTTTAATAATACTTTTATAGTCTTACGGATATAACGTAATGATTTGATCTCGTTCTTTTGAATTATTTGCTTATTTAAAACAAAGAAGTTTTAAATATGCACAATTTTGTGGCAGAAATACGTTTTTTATGGAACGGATGACAAACGAGCAGATGATTCACCTGATAAGTGATCCCGTCACCCATGGATACAATACTATCGAAAAGTTACGTATGTGTTGTTAACAAAGGAAATTAGATAAAACAGGTTTATTGGACAGGACGTGTGGGGAAAATATTAAGGATTTTCGTAGGGAAATGAGTTGAAAAAGATGAGGGTAGTAATGGCCATCCGGCTACCCAGAAAGTGCACGACTTTAATTTTGCCGACTTTGTGTAGGGCGGTGGTACTTCCCCGTGCGAGGACGTCATGCTCTATCACGTCAAAAATGTGTAGGGTAAAATTATTTTAAGAATTAAGCGAGGAAAGGCAGTTAACGACTATTATATCACTTTACTTATGAAGATCTATTAATGATTAAAAGTAAATTATATTTTTTTTATGAAATGGATGACCAACGAACAGACGGTTCACCTTATGTTAAGTGATCCCGTCGCCCATAGACACACGTGACATCTGGAGAGTCACGAGTGCGTTGTCAACCAGGGAAATCGGATAGATAGGTTTATTTGAAAGGATGGATTTGAATAAAGGATTTGGAGGAAAAAGGAGAGGGAAAAGAGAAGGGTGACATGGCCATCCGGCATCCCCAAAGTCTTGCATACTTTATTTTATGCTGACTTTATTGAGGGCAGTGGTACTTCCACGGGCGAGCGCGGCAGTAAAAGTGCAGCAAAGACAGTGAAAAGATGTTATGCTCCACCACCTTCAGAAATTATTCTAGGTGAATTTTACAAACTTTAAAAATGACCTAAATCAATCAAAACCTATGTTCGTAACAGTTCGCTAAATAGCAAACTATTTATAATGTTGCAAGACTTAAACGTAAATTTATTTTTTAATTATTTTTCGGCGATATTGTGCGAGTGGCCTTTTACAAGGCTCCTATTTTGACTTGGGATATAGTAACTTTTTTATAAATGGAACCAATAACTGTTTAGAAGAATGTCTATAAAAATATAAATAGGGAAGATTCAGTTGTCTTTACATACGCTATGTAAACGTATCATCCTACAAAAATATTGTTTGATAAAATAAACGTAAGCTACATAAAGAATTTTGAATACACAATATTAGTATCGTATTCTAATATTATGTATTCAAAATTATTATTATTAATAATTTTGAATACATTATATTAGAATACGAAGGTAATTTCTTCCTTTAGAGACGGTGGTACTTTGGTTTGTAAATATATTTAACAGATATAGAAAGACAATTAATTAAATACATCTAAAGTGAAATTTCTAGGAATCGCTTGGTGTTCGAGAATCGGCTCCCTGGTTAGGAATCATGTGCACTTAACGAACCTAACCCAAATAGTTAAGTACGTAAATAAAATGATTTAGTAACAAATTAGAACAAAAAAAGTTAAAAAAGAAAGGTTCGGCATTCACTTCGAGGTTAGGTGCATTTTTTATTTTTACACAAAAATATTGTATTTTAAAAATCTACATATGCATTAAATCCATTACAAATATCAACCAATTCGAAATATTTACTATTTATATTTACAGACATCGCGATTGGGTGTCAAAATCGTGGCTCTCCCTAGAAATTATAAACTTATTTTTTCTAGAAAATTATATGTTTCCTTGAAACTTCACTTTACACTTATTATTTAATTAATTATTCTTTTTATCAATTAAAAATATTTACAAACCAAAGCACGTGTCCCTGAAGGAAAAAAATACCACTACCGATTCCATCTAAGATAAGTCTTGTCATCCAGCCCTAACTTTTTCAATGAGGTTGATTTAACGCACTGCTAATTCTTTGTCACATTTCCCTTTGATTTTCACTGAAAACTAAGCCGCATCTTGTTCTAGGTCAACATCCAATCGCAGAATGGCTTCACCCCTTTGTACATGGCCGCCCAAGAGAATCACGATGGAGTGGTTAAGTTCTTGCTGGCGAACGGAGCCAACCAGAGTCTCGCTACTGAGGTAAGAATTGTTATAAGTTGTACTTAAAAAAAAACTAAAAAAACACGTTTTTAAATTAAATAATTTCACGGATGTTATCGAGGTTTATTTGAAATTTTATCACCCGACGTTTCAAACCCTTTACAGCGTTCATAGTCACGGGTAGGACTGAGATTTTTGATGTCCTGGTGTCACTAGTCAATCCTACATACCGTCAGCTTGAATATTAATTTTTAGTCTGACCCACGCAGTAACTACTTATAGTATCTTTAGGTCTTGCAGTGTTGTGCTTTTTTCTTGAGTTGATCTTACTTTATATATTACATATAGATTATAATGGGATCCTAAGCAGAGTCTAAGAAACTAAATTAAAAAAACACATTTAAATAAAAAATCGAGCAAAATATCATTTTTTTTTATTATTTTTTTTTAAATTACTGTGCCTTAGGTCCAAAAATTTTAAAGACGTCCCGAAGTTGATGAAAACCAACCAACCACTTAGTGATTGACTGATGGAGAATGCTTTTAGCATTAAGTCCGCCATTGTACAGATCTTGTGCATAAATAATATTTAATAAACAAATAAAAGATACGTCTAAAGTATTATCAGAAATGAATATTTGCTTTTTTACGTAATATCATATTTTTTTTTCTTCCTCATATCATATTCTTTCTTTCAAGCTATTATTTTGACAATACACACTGACACCATAATTTTATTTGTATGTGTAGTTTTTGTGCAATTGAGGGTGTAGCCACTGTTGTTTAAAAATTAGGCATATAAAACTCTCTTCTAATGTTTAATATTTAATTTAGTTATTATTTCTTCTCATAATAGACAAATATTTCTCAGTAATAGACAAATATTTTGTAAAATAAATTGAGACTGTAGTGTCCTGTCATAGACACAACAATGGGGGCTCAAAGAGGATCCTATTGACATCTATTGAAGACAATATCCTTGCAAGTTTATTTTCAGAAAAAATATAAAAAGTCACCGTGAATTGTAGTTTAAAAACATATTTTCTCCGTTATTTTAATTTTAAAAACAAACTACTACAAAATCAGATAAAATACTTTTTTTAAATCAATTCATAAGTAGCAGAGGTATGTGCAAAAATTCCTAAATTTTGTTATTTGATTTAGAAAACAAACTACTTGATCGATTTTTCTGAAAATTTTGGAGGGCTATTTATTGAGACCACTGAAAGAATATGTTATCAGATAGTAAAAAAAATTACATCGATTTATAAATGAATGAGATACGCACGAACATACATAAAAAACAGAAACAACAAAAATACAAATTGGAAACCCTCCTCCTTTTTTGAAGTCTATTCAAAAAAGGAGGAGGGTTATATATAATATTATAATAATTTCTCTTTCTTATGTATTATATGTGCAACTACCTCAGATTCTTAGTACCACTTAGTGATTGACTGATGGAGAATGCTTTTAGCATTAATTCCGCCATTGTACAGATTTTGTGCATAAAGTTTTAATAAATAAATAAAAGATATATCTAAAGTCACTCACTCACGAATAATTGCTTTTTTACGTAATAACATATTCTTTTTTCTTACTCATATCCTCTTCTTTCTTTCAATCTATAATTTTGACAATACACACATGCACTATAATTTTATTTGTATGTATGGTTTTTGTGCAGTAAAGGGTGTAGCCACTGTCGTATAAATTAGGCATATAAAATTCTCCTTTAATGTTTAATATTCAATTTAGTTTTTATTATTTCTTCTCATAGCAGTAATAGACAAATATTTTGTAAAATAATTTGAGATTGTACGTGTCATGGAAACAAAATGAGGGCTCAACAAGAGGATGGATAAGTTTATTTTCAGAAAAAATATAAAAAGCGACCGTGAAGTGTAGTTTAAAAACATATTTTCTCCGTTATTTTAAAAACAAACCAATGAGATAAAATACTTTTTTAAATCAATTCATAAGTACCAGAGGTACGTGCAAAAATTCCTAAATTTTGTTATTTGATTTAGAAAACAAACTACTTAATCGATTTCATTGAAAATTTTGGAGGACCATTTATTGATACCACTGAAAGAATATGTTATCAGATAATAAAACAATTTTTAAATCGGTTAATAAAGGAAGGAGATACGCCTGAACATACAAAAAAACAGAAATATACAAATTGGAAACCCTCCTCCTTTTATGAAGTCTATCAAATAGGATAGATGTCGCTACGAGCGATCAAGATTTTTATACGGGCCCCAATATATGAGGGTCTTTTTCAGTGTTAGTCGGTTGCTCATGATCCTGGAATTACCAAGATATTATTATCGCCTAGTAGCAAATAGGTCGACCCTTCAAGAACTCAAAATAGAAAACACCCAACTGTCCTCTGTTTATCTACACCGTGTTATCACATATTTTGGCCATGCATGAAAAAAGGCAAACAGTTAAAGGAAACTGATAGTTAGAGAAAAGCTAGAGGGTAAAACACCTGGAGGTCGAAGCCGCAAAAGATGGTTGGATCAGATCTCCGAACAACTGGAGCCACCTATCAGTTCTGCCCTACACAACGTTTGGAAGGAGACCATTGATCGCTTAAAATTAAGTCACAATCCTCAGTAATGAGGGAACGATTAAAAAGAAGAAGAAGCAAATAGGTTCTTGTGTTAATATTATATCATGTTGTTACTTAACTTACTAAAATAAAAATTAGGGGAAATTAATCCAAACTATTTTTGTTTTATCCAGGATGGATTCACTCCTCTGGCAGTGGCCATGCAACAAGGTCATGAGAAGGTGGTAGCTGTTCTCCTGGAAGCTGATACTCGTGGAAGAGTTCGCTTACCAGCTCTGCACATCGCGGCTAAGAAGGACGATGTTAAAGCAGCCAACTTATTGCTCGAAGTAAGTGACTATAACAAATTATTGCTTTTTAATGGAAAGGAAGAGAAACAAGCAGATAGTTCACCTGATGGTAAGCGATCCCGCCGCTCACTAACACACGCAACATCTGGAGAGTTGCGAGTGCGTTGTTAACCTAGGTAATCGGACAGAATAAGTTTATTGGATAGGATGGGGTCCGAATTAAGGATTTGGAGAAAAGACAAGGGTAGACAAGGCCATCCGGCATCCCCAAAAGTCATGCATACATTGTTTTACGCCGAATTTGTAAAGGGCAGTGGAACTTCCCCGTGGAAAAGACGTTATGCCCACGATGCAGGAGCTAATAGCATATAATTTTTATATGCTATTAGGTCTTGCATCGTGCGCTCGATTTTCACCTTTTTCTACTTGACCTACAAATAAGTAGTTTGGAATCAGATGTTTATATATGTGTTATGTTTTTAAACTTCAAGTAAACTAGATTTGTATTTCATCTTTTCTAAAAAGTGCCGCACCATAATGTGTGTAAAAATCTAGGTCATCTCACAAAAATAACTAAAACCCATGGGAGCATTTGAATGTGAAAAAGTTGCAAAGCATAACACACGGAATTCTGACGCTTTTATTACTAAAAAGTTATCAGATCGTATTAAAAATTGGACAAAAGTCTAGCTTTATATGTTTAGCTAAAAATTATGTCATTTCTATTTCCCAATAGTCCTATTGATATATTTTACCAAATTTTTACCAGTCTTAAACATTATCACTCAAAGACGCTCTATCAGAATATATAAAATTTTTTAAACGACATTTCCACAATACGTTCTTAGTCCTTGATTCTTGTAGCAAACGAGGGTAATTATTACATGAAAACTGGTTTCTATTTTATAATGCTCTCTTTTCTTCATTAACAAAGATGATTTTTCTTGTGTAGAACGAGCACAACCCAGACGTGACATCGAAGTCAGGATTCACGCCTCTTCATATAGCGGCGCATTACGGAAACGAATCGGTAGCCCGTTTGCTACTAGCCAAAGGCGCTGACGTCAACTGTGCTGCTAAGCACAACATATGTCCCCTGCATGTAGCCGCCAAGTGGGGTAAGTACTTCTTATGGATGAAGAGAAAATCCTAACTAAATTGCGGCCATGGCAGCCAATCTACTCGGAGATCAGCCAACTGCGCAGAAAATATTACAGCACACAAGTGCACACGCTAATATAGGTGCACTATCTATTATTTTACTCCCATAACCTAACGGATATTTGTCACGATCGGAGACATCGGATGGAAGACTGATTTTTTACATGCCCTTATTACATATGGATCATCTTTCTTTTCAAGCACTCGGATAATCAGCAGATAAATTAATAAAAAACACATTTCACCCACTCCACTAACATTTACTAAAATAAAAAAGTCAGAATTTCGATTTCCTACAATGGCATAAATCCCCAAATTGACTTTAGCCCAAATTTATCGTAATGTTATTTTAAATTAAACAACTTTACGGATTGTTTAATTTTTAATTTTATGACATGACGCTTCGAACCCTTTACAGCGTTCATGGTCACGGGTAGGACTGAGGTGTTTGATGTCCTGATGTCACTTGTCAATCCTGAATACCTTTAGCTTAGGTTATTTTTCTAACAAACAATATTTTAATTTATTAATTGATATACTGAAATGGTTACTACTATAATGCTACTTACTACAGTAATATTTTAATTACATAAAATGTAAATTTAATATTAAACCATTACTCAATCATGTAATAACGTATCTAATATGGGGGATGGACTAATAACCTGAATATGCAATGTCCTTTCATTATGCACTATATAATTTCAAAGAGGGGACAACCCTTCTGGGTTCGAATACGTCACAAGGGATATTCGTCGTGAAGAGGGTAACATGCATAGGTAAAAATAACTTTCATTTTAATTTAAGCCTTATATTAAAACCTATGTATATTATGTTATAAAAATTAAGTATGTATAAATACTACGCTATGTTATGTTATGGTATGTTATCAATAAACGGTGGCAATGCTAATAGAATTATATTAGTGTTTGTGTACCTAAAAACTCATAGATCGAATGTAATTCTTAATTAAGCTTACAAAGAATTACTCTAAGCTGACAAGGTATAAGTGAAATTTATAACCAATCATAAAAAAGTCTCATAAAAGTAAAGTCGTTAAATTATACTGCCTAAAAATAATTATTACGATAAATAATCAAACTGAATTTTTGGGTTTGCAAAGTTTTTATTTTATTAAACCAATTGTGGATAATGGGAAAGTTTTGTAGTAATACTAACTTATTATATTATAATGCTCAAAATAAATCACAATTGTTTTAAGGTAAGACGATTGATAGATGAATAAAATTGCGATTGATAAATAATTTCTTTTTAACCAGGTAAAGAGAACATGGTGGCGCTACTGTGCGACAATGGCGCTAATGTAGAAGCACGCACTAGGGATGGGCTTACCCCTCTGCACTGCGCCGCTCGCTCCGGTCATGAGCGTGTAGTCGAGACACTTCTCGATAGAGGCGCACCCATCACTAGTAAAAGCAAGGTAATGTCACCTATTCGACAGTTAAATTTAATTAAGCCTAACGGCTTAGCAAGACTTAGTCTAAATTTAGTACCTCATACATTTTAATTTCTCAGATGGTAGGAATTTTGTCAGCGTAAGGTAAAGAATGCTTTATTTGCATTATTGTGTAGTTAGCCCACTCCTCTCCCATAGAATGATCTACTTCTTTTAAGACTGGCAACATATCAACAACTCTCAACGTTGTAGGTTGCCATGGGTGACGGTCATTTTACTTCACTTATCATTAGGTAAACTGTCAAGCTCGCTTGCTTATTTGTGACTATAATATACCAGGAAATTCAAGTTTTTTTTTTTCAATTAGATTCGATAGTTTGGGATCAAAGTAGTGTCTTAATTTCTAAAATTGTGTTAACACAATGTAAACTTTATAGAACGTCACTGGATTTAACGGGATTATCCCTAAAGCATCGATGTCACATGGGTTTGATTGGTTTAGCTTACCTTCCATACAACGATAAACTCTTTCTCTTTAAGTGATTATATGGCGTTTACTCTGTATTAATAACTAAATTCAGGGTAGTTTAAGTTTTATCAAGTTTAAAGGCCCTGGACTAGGAAGTAAACTAATTATTAAAATGGTCTCAGGTGTTTATTTACACTACTAATGGATCGTACTAGCTTGGTAAATGCTATAAATCAAGAAGATACATGGAGAAGAGTATTTTTTTAACGAAACTATTAAATGTACTTTAAAAGGGTAATCTTTTAGTTATATATAATAATGCTGACCTAATGTCGAGTATCAAATCGCCGATAGCCTAATGGATAAGGATACGATCACGACATATGATCACGAGGTCGAGGATTCAAATCCCGCCACTCAGCTATTGTCATGAACCATAAAGCACAGCCTAGAGCTTAGTTGGAATAGTCACAAGAAATATTAGTAAACTTAAAATAATTGGTCCAATTGAAAAAAAGGAAAAAAAAATATGAATATGGCCAGTAATTTGGTTAACTGTATAACGTCAGGTATTTATTTCTTTCATTGCAATTATTTTTAAGTATTCAAGAACAATAATTAACACGCGAGGTTACTAATGGCAACTTTCCGTGTGCCTTTACTAAAAACTGTGCTATTTTTTCTAACCAATCGTCTGCTTTGAATATGAACGTGTTTTAGCAATTGCGATTCTCTATCGATTAAAATATTTGCACAGCGAAATAATCGTGTAATAAAGAAAATGTTTTTTCCTAATCCAGTAACTACATTTTAGGCCAAACTACTTTACTTTGATTTTGGTTCTGCCTACTATATAAGTTTTGCAATAAACTATACAAACATAAACAAACTCCTTGTAATTTCTCGGCTTGGAATAAGGTATTGGTAGGATTTGCATAAAATCAATTGCTATTGAGTGCCTACGTAGTACGTAGTTTCTTTTAAACACAACTTTTAAAACAATAAATAAACACTATTTTCATAGCAAGAGAAAACACAAATGACAAATAGGGAAAAAGAAAACAAATAAATCACACAACTTAAAACCTGCTTTAAAATAGTGCACAAAAATTTGATAACGATAGTCAATGAGATAGGATATTCTGAGTATAAGTAATTTTTCGTGGACATTTTGGAATAGACGACAATTTAGCGTAATTTGTGATTCCTTTGTTCACATTTTCAATCGACTCTAAAAAAGAGGAGGCTCAAGATACTCCCTATAGTAAAAAACTAAGTGCCGTTTGGTACTATGCCAAATAATATTGTCGATATAATCACGCCTATTGCATGATTATGCTTGGCTATTAACGTGTTTCGTAGCTCCTCTAATACTCAACATGAACCGTACAAGACGATAATATTCAAACACCTAAAGAGGGTAGCTTATACTTTTACCTTACTTCACATTATAAATTCATTAAAAAAAACCTGCTGTTAAAATCGAAATTCTGTAAAATCTGGGTTTTTAGACGAAATAGACGACGACGAATTAGACGTATCTTTGTATTAATAACAGATGGCGTTGTTATAATATAGATAAAATGTAAACTCTATAACGTCACTAAAGGGACTTTACATTTTATAGTGTTATAGAGGGTTGTCGTTAAACGGAAGGAAGGCAAGCTAAACCAATCAAAGCCATGTGATGTCGACGTTTTAGGGAGTTTGTCATTAAATTACATGGAATTTACACTCTATTTATAAAAGACTTTCACTTACTCTATTTATAAAAGACTTACCTTATCTCAACAGTAACGAAATTATTTCACATGTATTTAAATATCTCAAGAACTACTAAACTGATTTCGAAGCACAACGAAGTTTAAAATTCTACTAATACCACCAATATATATTCCAAATTTCACTTTTATTAAAGCATACTTTAGTGAGTTATCGCACAACATGCACATACACATGGACTGTGTTTTCATCTAAAGTGTATCTGTAGATCTTACTCTCTTCGCTCGTTAGGTCAATAACCTTTACTAAATACACCGATACTAATTATTATTTTTAAAGTTACTGCGTTACTAGGAATATATTTCTTCTCCTATACCAGAATGGACTTGCACCATTGCACATGGCGGCCCAAGGCGACCACGCTGAGGCAGCCAGGGTGTTGCTGTCGCGAAGGGCGCCGGTTGATGACGTCACCGTGGACTACCTGACCGCCCTGCACGTAGCCGCTCATTGCGGTCACGCTAAGGTCGCTAAGCTACTACTTGATAGGTGAGCTGTTTATCGATTTATATCTATGGTGTCATCGACAGAATTTTGAAGTGGTAGAGCATAACATCTTTTCACAGCTTTTGCTGCAGTTTAACGGTCGTTCTTGCCGGGAAAAGTAGTGATGAATATATCAAAACAAAATAAAATAAAGTTTTTGTTACAGTTTTAACAGAGATAATGTAACTAATTTGTAAAAAAATACGATACAAAAACCAAGAAATCTCTGAAGTATGAATTAAGAACTAATTTCAAAAAGTTTTTTTGTTACTGAATTGTGGTTACAATTCATTGTACCTAAAGAAATCAAAACTAATTATTAAAGGCCTTTGAAGTTTTAACACCTATTTTCAAACTGAAAATCATAACTCTGCTATATGATTTGTTTTACCGTATAATGTATTTCAACAAAAAGATTACTTCAGAACCATATTATTGTGATATAAAAAAACGTATATGTAAGAACTTGAAAATGTTTGAAAATAAAAAAAAACTCTTTTTTGTGAAATATTAATACAAATTATAATGATGTACAAACATATATTGATTTTAATTACAGAAACGCCGATGCTAATGCTCGAGCTTTGAACGGATTCACTCCATTGCACATTGCCTGCAAGAAGAATCGAATCAAAGTCGTTGAATTGCTGCTCAAATACGGTGCAAGTAAGTTTACTTGTAAATAAATAAATAAAAACAATAATAAGAATAAAACCCTGCTAAAATTTTGGTAGTTTCAAAAAAATGCAAAATGTGTCTTTACAGCATTCAGACAATTCTTTAGTTACTATTATTATTATTCCAGAAACTATTGCTAACAATACAACCTTAAAAATATCATTCCGTTAAAATATATTTAAATATCATTTTTTATAAATTTTCTATCAGAGATTTATTCAGAGATTCAAATCATTCAAACGTTTGGTTCGTGAGTTTTATTTACAAGACTCTAGTTAATGAGTGAAAA
The DNA here is from genome assembly GCA_025505425.1 of Graphium colonna. Taxonomy (NCBI): domain Eukaryota; kingdom Metazoa; phylum Arthropoda; class Insecta; order Lepidoptera; family Papilionidae; genus Graphium; species Graphium colonna. Next base: position 762 of record JAOCPS010238773.1, on the reverse strand, counting down.
TTTATCATAACACTATTATTCACAAATATAGGTATATATTTATGTATGTGTATATTTACGTGTATGTATTTAAAATCATATTATTTTATGTGTATTTTAATCTTGTTATGTATTTATGCTAAATAAATTTAGTAAATTACTTTATTTTTATTTGTACCATTAATTTTAGTTTAAATTATTTTAGTTCAATTATTGCATTTACCACATTTTGTCTCCACGCCCAGGGTTGACTGGGAGATAATGTCTAAAGCCATTAAGTCCGCCCTTTGTCATCTTAATTTTAAGGTCCTGGCAATAAAGACTAAATAAATATATAAAAATAAATATTATCCGTGAAAATAAAGAACGACGTGGTCAAAGGAAACGTTAACGGAGAAACGGTAACGCTTTCAACAGTAATAAAAACATTATATTGTGTTTAGGCAATTTTAATATATATTTTTTCTGTCTAACACTATATTATACTTAATTGTAAGTATATAAATACCATAAGTAACCATCTAATGTAAATAGTTTACTAAACTTAAACGTACTTACTAACCAACTAAATGTCTTATATTTCCAACCTAATACTTTATAAAATTCGTTTGTTTATTGGCAACTGCCAAGTTCTATAGCATAGCTTCATTGTTGCATTAAATCCACTCTTAGTTATATTATATAAATATATATACATACAGGTACCGACCGCCTCCGTAGCCTAGTGGTATGGGCGCTTGCTTTACAAACCGGAGGTCGCGGGTTCGAACCCCGCGGGGGGAC
>JAOCPS010238555.1:0-13611 GCA_025505425.1 Graphium colonna | reverse complement strand
CATCCCACTGCCTTAGATTTTATTGCTAATACAGCCTTCTTTATGTCATCCTGACTGACAGGAAGAAATTGAAAAGGTGGATGTTGTTGAGATTGTAAAAGCTTAATGGACGCTATAGTTTGAGATCGGATATTAGGGTCTATCACATTAGCAGAAGCAAAATATTTATTGATCTCGTCAAGGGATATAGCGGGACCATAATCTGTAATTGGTGGCTTACCTATTCCGACGGACTTAAGAAATTTCCAGATATCAGATGGAGAAGAATTAACAATGTTATTATGGAAATATCGGCGTTTAGCGGCCCGTACCATCTGATTACACCTATTCCTAGCCCTTTTAAAAAATGACCAGTTTTCCTCCGTTCGATCTTTCTTAAATCGGAGAAATGCTCGATTTCGCCTTGTCATCGCCATTCTTACGCTCCCTGTCATCCACGGTGCCGGCGGACGTTTCAGTCTCACCCTGTGAACTGGAGCATGAGTATCATATAACTCGAGGACTTTGGAATTTAGGATGGCTACTTTGTCATCTATTGTGGCTGCTGTCATCAGTGTTGTGAAATTGAGATAATAAGCATCAATTGATAACTTGTCGTAGTCCATCCTAGAGAAGTTGCGTAAATGCAATGTCGAAGGAGATACTTTAGGAGTCTTAAGCTTATATGATGCATAAATTAAGTCATGACGTGAAAATCCTAGTGCGGTTACCTGGCCATGTGTTTCCACATAGTCAGGGGAAGCAGTTAAAATTAGATCAATCAGAGAGTCATCAGTACCAACATTGTGATGAGTTGCCATTAAAGGGAGAATTGATAGATTGACCGACTCAATGATTGTTTGAAGCTTTGTGGAGCGATGTGTAGTTTTCATCACATCGGTATTAAAATCGCCCATTATCACGCAATGTGCGTACTCAGTACATATACTCTCAAAAGCTGCCTCTAACTCGGCAAAATAGTCGACAGATGGTGGGCAATACACTACCCCTAGAATCATCCTTGTACCTTTAACACTTACTTCTATAAACAGATGCTCAGAGGAGCCAGAATATTCAGAGGGAGACTTTAAAATAATTTTATATGGGAACGATGCAAGTAAATAAATGGCTACACCGCCCCCAACTTTTCCAATACGGTCATTCCTAATCAGAACGTATCCTGGTAAGGGGTACAAACTTGAATGCAAAGTTGGCTTTAACCAGCTTTCCGATATCAGAATTGCATGGACCCCGGTAGATGGAAAAGAGGATTCAACCTCTGAATAGTGGCTTGGAATACTCTGAGCGTTCATATGACAGATGTTGAAAAACTTGTTCCTTGTTAAAAAGACACTTTTGAGCTGTTCTTGTAAATTGGGCTCGCTACTATTACTGGAATCATAACAAGAATTATAGGAAAGATCTGAATCTTGTGCTGAATAATATGATTCGGCATCTGACATAATAAATAAATATTATAAAAATAAAATTATAAATAAATATTATTAAATATATACAAAAACCTTAAAAATAATATATTGTACTTAAAAACTAATAGTAAAAAAAAATCACTATTGAATAACACCATCCCATCAGTTAACTGCCATTAAAACTATTTAGACATTTTTACAAACACTAAAATGGATATTAAAAATAGAAAAATCAGTCACAGAAAATGGAAACACTAAACTAACTACTAAAAATCAATGGCTTAGTAATAATCAGAAAAATAAAGTTACTAATCAATCGTGTGTATAAAGTATTGACATCTACACAAAAAATACATACAGCGGCTGTAATTTAAAAAAAGATATAAACAACAAATTTAGAAAAAAAATACACATAGACTAAAAGTACAACATAACAACACCATTCCACCACTTTACCTACTTATAGAACTATTACATTCCTTAAAGAAAAAAACCGGAAGAAATACAAAAAAAAATACAAACCAAAAATTAGATTGAAACAAAAAAAAACTAACATTAAATTAATAATAATAAAAAAGGATACATATTAAAGACTTACTTTACAATAAAGTATGGCTTTATATTATTATTACCTTTGCCTTATTTCAAGTAAGAAACAAACAACACGTAGTGTATGTTTTGAAGTTTTGAAGACCGATTGACAGTCATGGTATGCCATACCGTAAACATAAATGTAACTATCGGGAAATTGATGTAAAATGATCGTCAGGATATTAAATTAAGTTATATTTTTACACGAGAACATTCTACAATTTTGTGTGACATTAAGGAACAAGTGAAAGACACTAGTGAATTAATAGAATGGTGCAAATTCAGCAGTTCAGCAATTATGAGATTTAATAACAAATAATAATTATTGAAAAGTAACCTTAAAAAAAAACTATTTATTTTTAACTAAAAGACGACGGGGCCTCCTCGATTCAACGTTTGATGCTATCAACCGACCTTGTTTCTGTTGAAGTTCTTCATTAGGTGGTGCAGTTGAAGAAGATTGTTTTTGTGACGTATCCTGGGGAAATTTAGCTATAAGAGCATCCATTTCGTCCTGTGTACAAATTTTAACCCTCTCGCCATTTGGTAGTTTTATATTTATCATCCCATCAAAGGTCCAGACATTTCTAAGCCCAAAATGCTTTCGCGATTTTTTATGCACAGACTGCCTTATCGGAGTTAAAAATTCAGAAACTGAGATTGGAGACCCTTTCAACTTGGTTTTATTATTCCATACATCGGACTTCATGGAATGTTCACGAAAATGAACAAGGATTGGACGCACCCGTTCACTGCTTTTATTCCCAATCCGATGACACCTTTTGAAGGAGTTGCAACTTACATTGGTCAACCCAAGTTTGCTATTTAGAAGGCTAACAATGATTGGCACCTCATCAGCTTCAGATGTTTCGGAAATGCCATTAAATAATAGAATTTTGCGTCGGTGCCGCATATCTATTGCATCCACGGTCATAGTATAATCTCGAAGTTGTTGTTGCAGTATATTGAACATATTGGAGACAAGCTCTTTGAATGTATAAAAATCTTTTTGCAGTTGTATAAGCGTAGGTTGATTTGGACTAGAAACAGCTTTCAACCTTTTCTCAAAATCTGCCAACTTCTGAGACTAGCTCATATCCAGCTTCTTGTGAGTAGCTTCGATGTCAGACACAATATTTGCCATTATTAGGCGTTTAAAGGAATAAAAGTTCACAAAAACGTTCGTTGTTGTAGAAGTGTTACTGAAGGGAGGTGTAAAGATTTCACTTCACTGTCCTAATAGTACATACTTTAACTAAATTTGCAAAGAAGCACTTATTGTTATTCATTTTTGGTGATAATTTTGTTTAATAATAGATAAGAAATAATTTTAAAACAAGTAAAACGTTGGAGACTTTTAAACAGCTGTTGCTTATTATCACACCTACCCGCGAATTTTGATGTTGTGTGTGTCCATAGACGACGGGATCGCTTAACATCAGGTGAACCGTCTGCTCGTTTGTCTTCCTTTCCATAAACAAAAGTTTTCTTTTTTTATTGTAAAAAATATCTAGAATCTGGTCAATTTCAAAAACTTTCTTCACAGCTATCTTAGATCAAGCTAACTTATTTGCGACTGGTACGTAGTCGCGTGCATACATCGCGTGGGTGCTCGTTAAAAGTTCGCTTCCACGTGCATTCGTTAATCTCCCGAAGTTCACCTTGCAATGCACTGATTCCGGATAGTAGTGCACCGAACTTGTTCATCTTCGTTCATAACGAGCGCAAACTTCGACTGACCGCTCACCCGTGAATTTCTGAACACGCTTAAACGAGGATGACTTTACGAGTTGTTGAATTTTATGATTCGGATTGATTTTACCTTTGAATTTGCTTAAGTGTAAACTTTGTTAAGAATTTTTTGGATTGGAAGTTTTTATACCGGTACCCTAGCCCTGCTACAAATTGTTTTTAGTGTTTAAAGCATACATTTTGCTATTTATTTAGGCATGTATCCTTCTTTCTAGCTTTATCCCCAAATTCCTTGGGGGCTACTTATTAGCTACAGGCATCTGACCTCCGCAAACAAAAGGGATAAGGTTTTCGAAGGATGGATTAGTTGTCAGAACATTTGAAGGCACTGACATAGTTTAACAGCTATTGAAGATGTTCTTAAAAACCGGGACCTGCTTTTTACATGCTCATCTAACACATGGGTAATCTTACTTTTTAGGCAATTAATAGATCACCCCACATTGCTGACATCACTCAACCATGAAACAACATAAAGCCATTCTTCCCCCGCGGGATCCTATTCACGACCTCTGGTTTTTAAAGCAAGAGCCACTAGGCCACGGAGTCTTTTATATTCATGCATATATGCTGAGGCGTAAATTTGGACTACTGTTTAGAAATCATTTTCCTATTCCTTGAGAACATTATTTATTCTCTATAATAATTACATTTACTCCGACAACTTTAATTCAAATATAATACTTTCATCAAACTTCATTCTTTTCATTAACATTTTGTAAATTACTAAGACGTGAGAATGTTAACAAGAAACATATTTAATTTAGAATTTATTTTTCTGCTTAACTTTTCGGTCTATTATTTTGAAACTTAGCTGACATATCATTGATGTGCAATAAATCCGTAGGTACACAGTCTTGAACAATAGTATCTTTTAAAAACTTCACTAATTTTACATGTTAAAGTTAGGTTTAACAATATTTTTGACCCCACTTTATAAAGGAGGCACCTCCTCCTTCCTTTCATAATTTTCATGAAACCACCAATATCTTAACGGTTATCCGACTAAATAACTTAGCATACTGCTATGGATAAACTATAACACAATACGCGAAATACACAGGAAATAAGGGAAAAGGGATCTGTTCTTGGAAAAACTTATCTTTTCTTTATTCTTTATTACACACACACAATGAAACATATACATATAGAAAAATACAAATAAGTATGTATAATGGTGAGCTTAACCCTAAAAAGAGTTCTCTTACAACAAATCCAATAACAAATGGATAACAATATATATATACGTACATAGGTAGGTCAGTATTAAGTGTATTAATACTGTTGTGCTCTTAAAAAATTTTATCAACATAATATAATTCTTGCCTCATATAATTAATTTTTGTGTCGGTACTTAGCGGTTCGTTGAGAAAAATCGACTAAACTTGTTGAAATACACGACTATTGTTGTGGCGTAAAAATTTATATCAACTTCATAAAAAGGTAGAAAATCAGCAAAACAAAATCAAGCAGTTTTAGCTTAACAAACAATTTATATTTCTAAGTCTATGAAAAGGGTCATTAAAAACTTTTCAGTCATAAGGGTCTTAAAGATTTTCCTCGTAAACAAACGGAACACCAAAACCGAAGTAATTTCCCTGTACGATAAACACTTTTGCAGTGACGACTAAATACCGCGGAAAATTACGTCACTTGCGGCGACGCGTGCTCACGACGCGTCATTACGGGTTTTGTGGTGCTACGTCACGGTTGTGCTGACAAGGCAATCCTTCGATGACGCCTCATTACGAAGTTACGGGAAGTTTGCCATTATGAAAGAGAGCCGAGCGTTTTAACCTACTTCAAAAATGGAGGATGGATGGAAATATACCTATATTGGTCTGTGTGTAATTTTTAATGTATATTTACCGATTACTCCGCCCACTGTGAACCGATGATTTTATTTATAAAATTCGGTCCGATACTTTCTTTTATATTTAAATAACTGGCAAAAATATACCATAAATTTTGATTTCAAATTTGTCGGAAGTAACTTGTGAAAATAAAACAAATACTAAATAAAACGATTTTTTATCTTTTTCTGTTCACAAAAACTCACTCTTAGACACTAATAAATTTTAAATAGTTGATATTGTGACGACTGACTTCTACAAACGCGTCATTGTGGTAGAACTGGATGGGAACATACGAGTATTTAGTATTGGAAAATGATAAGCAAAGCAATAATCACTCGTAAATCAAACTATAGCGTAATTTGGCTACGAAGACAAAATAAAGCAAAATTAACTTTTGCCAAATTATTTGTTTCCAAGAGATAAAAATAAAATTTACATAGCTCTTGATATTCTTAGTAATTATAAGCTCGAAAAGCAAATATTATCTTTATAATATGTAGTACTTCCATTGAGTTACGTACGTTTACACGTTTCTAAATATCTCCTTTTCCTAGCCTTCGTTCAAAATTATTTGAAGGCAGCTTCTAATCCAACTAAATAAAACCTAAATATCAGTTTTTCACAGAGGGGCTGGCGATAAACTGTTTTCAAGGGATACATTAGTTGTCAGGATATTTGAAGGCACTGACAACCTTTAACGACGGCAAAAGGTGTTATTGACAACCGGGATTTTTTAACGATTTTTATATGACCATCCAACGCATGGATCATCTCTCTTTTCCGGTTATTAGGTGATCACCCTGCAAAGTCCTAACTCAACCAAGAAACAACGAAACGAAGTCATTGTCCCCTTGATTCGAATCCATTACCTCTCGTTTGTAAAGCAAGGGCCTATACCACTAAGCTAGGGAGGTGCTACACGTTTTTAAAATATATACTCACATATGATATGTAACTTGTATATACACTTTTTAATCTCCTCAAGAACTTATATAGTTTACATTTACCGGAAGTACAAGTCAAACTTAACTTCCCGATATCGTCTGTAATCTACGTAGCATTAACTACCTGAGCAAATACAAGATCGCATCCCATCAGACTCCAGTGTTAGTAAAGTTTCTCTGCGCTTTCAAGATTCAAGTACGTACTTCTTTGATCTCATGTTGATTTCGAACTTCACTAGTATTTAGGTACTATTCACTTATGAAGTTGGCATCATTGAAAGTAGTTCGTGTGTATTGGATTTAGTTGTGTTTGTTGTAAGATTTTGCTTTGCATCTAGTGATGTAAAGCTGAAACTTAAAAGGCGGATATTATGGATTGGTATAATTACATTGTGGTATTGTTTCTTAGTTTTATTTGGGCTGATGATGATGACCTCATTACTTGAAAATATACGTGTTTCGGATGTAAATCGTTCTCTGGTCGTGTCAGATATCCCCCCGATGAGGCTGTGATAGTAAAGGAAAATTAAGTGGCCAAGTATATTGTGCACGATATCTTTACCTACGCCATTGTATTTTTGTAAGTTTAAGAAACAGTGTTACAAAAGCAGTAACATAACATTATCTAAAGAAACATCCTGTGGAAGTCTATGATCTATAGGCCTCAATCTATAGAACTCAAAACGCGCGATGTCTTGCCCAGTGGGGTAACAAATATACAAACCAGTCATCAAATCAATCAAACAAAATAAAGAAATTGAACCTTTTGACCTGTAGACGATAGTTATTGGATAGACGTACCATTGCGCTTCAGGTGATAGAGCATATAATCTTTTTATAATCTCTCCTTTCTCTTTCCAAATCCGTAATCCCGACACCATCATATCCAATAAACCTATTCTATTTAATTTCCTAAATTGACATCGCGCTTGCGACTCTTCGGATGTTGCATGTGTCTATGGGCGACTGGATCGATTACCATCAGGTGAACCGTCTGCTCGTTTTTCTTTTTTTTCAATAATATGTTGACAATATTTCCTCTGCTTAAAGTCTTTATATTTCCTCTGTTTATATTTTTTAATTTATTTCGCTTTTACGTTCCATCTACTCAACTGATATTCATGAAATCTTACACAAATATTTCCAGTGTTATATAAAAGGTATACGATAATTTTAATCTAAAAACAATGCTGTTCTGGAGCAATAGACTCAATGCTTTCACACTCAATTCTTCGGCGACGACGAGGCGACGGGATCACTTAACATCAAGTGAACCGTGTGCTCGTTTGTCTTCCTTTCTATAAAAAAATCGAGGCTTAACACATTGACAAAAGAGATTAATACTCATTTGTAACTGTACACTAACATAAAAAATTGTAACATTAATTTTAAATAAACAACATGTTAAAAAAAGAATAACACATATTATGATTATATTAAAACTAGAAATAAAATTAAGACTGATGATAGGACTTAGGCTAAAATAAAATTTACTTCGCCATTAAATTAGTTATCAGAGCGCCGTAACATATTAATAATAGTGTGCTCATCTAGATCAAACTTTTAACTGTGTTTATTGTACAGTTTGTACTGTCTGGGAATGAGTCCCACAATTTGCAATATTTTATAAATATTTTACCGTAAAAGCCATTATATTTGTCAGCGTCCAGAAGTGAGGGGTTATCTGCTTTTTTTCCCAAAACATGGCGCCTCTTTTTTATGGGAGAAAAAAATATGTTTATCGTGATTGTATCTTGTGTGAAAACACTAGCGAATTTATTGATGTTTTTTTTCCTCTGCCCGATTTCTACAACTTTCTAATAGATGGCACCACATGTATTAAATAGAAATTGACTTTTAACAGTAATATGTGATATAGTAATATGTGGTGCATGGTATATTTTCCTGCTCTTGTTGCTTTAGATTAGAGAATGTCTTAGGGCTTTTTGATGGCTGTTAGCTGAAAATTTTGAGAGATTTTTAAGGATTTTCCAGTTTTGGCGCGTTTATTTATCACAAGGGGAATGGTATGGAGATATTAGATATAGTCCTATGGTTATACTTACTGTACGCTAAAAAATATTATTTTCTAGACAAAAGTTGGCATGCAACATATAATGTAATAAAGAACTTTTGTAATTATTTTATATGATTTTTTGCAAAAAATGCTTGCTTTATTTTATCGGGGTTATACCATGGCCATATCAGAGCTGGCTTTCAAAACTGAGATGGCCGTACTTACATCTTTAAATAAAATTTATAAACATATAATATTTTGACAGTACTACAGCGTTCTTTTTCCCCGATAAATATAATACTTTTCTTGAGTTGAATGAATTATTGGGAAAATGCTTGTTTCATTGTCTTATCAGGATAATACAATGGCCATATCAGAGCTGGTTTTAAAAACTGAGATGGCCGTACCTACATCTTTAAATAAAAATTATAAATATAAAATTTATTACTTTACTACAGTTTTCTTTTTCCCCAATAAATATAATACTATTCTTGAGGGATAGATATTTAACATTTAGATGAAGGACGTCCGCTGTAATAGCTTAGCTATATTATTAAGCTATAATATGTTGTGTTGAGCACAGGAATAAAGCTTTGTCATATAATAACATGAGTTCACCCAATACAACTTACCGTGTCAAAGTAAATCTGCGATTACGCGAGTGAACCCACGGGATAAATCTAGCGTAACAATCAATTGAAAATTGTATTCAGCTGTAAATCGGTAGCAAACTGTCTGTTGCATTTATATTTGCCGTGAACAAGTACATTGAGAGTCCTGTAGGGGCGCACCTCGCCGGTGGCCGAACTTCCCAACTTTTTCTCAGTTTGCAAGTTAATTAATTGAACTTTTAGCGACTGCAGTAAACTCTTTTTGTGCTGCGAAACGATGCCTTCAGATGCCCGTTTTCAATTATGAACTTTGTCTATTAATCGATAAAGTTCATAATTGAATAGCTCCACTTTTACAGCGATTATTGACAAACTTCGCGTATTGCAGAATGTTGCCTGTATATTCGTTAAGTTGCTTTAGAAAATAAACTTGAGAGTTTTGAGTTAAGGTAAGAATTTTAGGTCACGGCGTGTTGTGGTTCGAATTAGCTTGTACATACACTTTAACATATTTCCGTTTTGTATTTTAACCAATGGTTATATTCACTTAGAGATAATACATATGCATTGATTATGCATGAGAAAATCTGTAACAAACAAAAATTATATTTTCATTTCCTATAAGTTAGTATATTTCAATATACTGAGCATTTTCATCATGCTTCAAAATATGAAAAAACTCTTCATAAGTTGAGTTATATTACTTTTTTTATATATCATTATTGAGAAGTAATGCCGACATTTTTGAAAGCACACATTCTTGATGAAGATTTTAAGATTATTATTTATTATATATGGGTGCTGCAAATGCATGGCTTTTATACACGTAAAAGTGAATATTTATATTAAATTTTATATGAATAAGTTTTTCTGTTATGTCCTAGAAAGGTGCAATCTATCATGTAAGTTATAACTTGGTGTGGATATATGGCAAGAGATATTAGCGATTTAAAGTGTTTATATAATTTAAAAAAAGTTATATTGTTGCATACTTCAAGTATGTATAACATATTATACATATTTATATCTAAGAAATAATATTTATGAGATATGTAACCCTCTGTCTAGAGGAGGTCTTTGCCCAGTTGTGGGACCGTGTAAAACTAGGCTCTTATTATACTATAACATATTAAATATTATTATTGTGATTATTTAGTTGATGTAGATTTCGTTAATTATTTCAATCATCCGTCAGGATCAGAATCAAGATTATTTGATTCATTGAGTATCTATGACAAGATGTGTATATGTCAAATAAATACAGAGTAACGTTTGTATTGTCAGTATGTATTGTCAATTTTATTTAAGGCATAATATCGATGTTAAGCTTCCCGTCAAAAATATCGAAGCATTGTGCTGTCCCCTCGTTATTATTATCCATTGAAGTGACGTCGAAATTTGGCGGGGGCGTGTATGTGACGTGTCGTTATAGCATCTATGCTTTCCTGTTACGTGTCGACATCCCGCGACGCTCACTACTTTTCTGTTCTCCTATAAAGAGTTGCCAGTGTGTCGTGATAAACGTTTTCCTTCAGTTTAAAGTTTTGCTTTTTTATTTTCGAATGCTAGAATACTAAATCTTACTCACAGCTCTTGCTATGGATAGAGTATTCTTTGAACCAAGAAGGTAGCATTACAATGAAGTTAGTAAAATAAATTATGATTGGCTTTTAAGGTGGATGGCTTTTTTAAACCTCTTCTTTTTGCTCTTTCAATTCCCATTTTAATAATTTCTTTCCAATTGATATTCCATTTTCACTTTTTATGTTTAATTACCTTTTTAATTCAAATCTGACAAGATATCTGTAACGATCCGGATGTCATGTGTGTCATGTTACCACTTAATATCAAGTAAAAGTGCTTGGTAGGCAACTTTGTATATGATATTTGTTTTTTTTGCTACAAGAACATTTTTGATTATAAATCTTTTAAAAAAATATTGGTCTTAATCATTCCTTGAGGTTTGCACAAATGTACAAATTATATTATTAAAAATATAAATAGGCAGAAGGATTGTTGATACAGGCAACGGCATAAAAGTAAACGTTAATAAAAAACAACATTATTTAAACCAGTTATTTCTAATTTTACAATCGAACGAAGCAAGAGAAAGGGATCGATTAATCGCTTGAAAATTATGTTTGAAGATAACGGTAGACTTAATAAGAACAATTTTAAAATATTTCACGGAAAGTTCTATTAAGATTTTTAAACGAATATATTTCTCAACTATGATCCGTGTTATCTATCTATGTTATCCTTTTCATGTGCAGGTCACTTATAATATCTTCTTTGAATTTTATTAGTAGATGCAAGTAGTTATTAGAGTTCCGTACCCCTAACTTGAGAACGGCTCCTTTTTAGTATTACGCTTAGTTACGATTATTTGCGTCTCTGTCTCAAACAACTGAACCGATTTAGTTCAAAGTTATTTTTTTATGGGAAGAAAGACAAACGGGCAAACGGTTCACCTGATGGTAAGCGATCCCGTCGCCTATAGACCCACACAACATCCGGAGAGACGTGAGTGCGTCCTCAACCTGGAAAATTGGATAAAATAGGTTCTTTGGATAGGATGGGGTCAGGACCTAGGGTTTGGTGGGGAAAGGAGTGGAAAAAGGAAATGGTACATTATTTTATGCTGACTTTATAATTTAATTTATATTTTCGAAACTATTTAGCCTATGATGTGTAAAAATCCAACACAAAAAAACTTTGTCACCTATAGATCAAAGGAAAACCTTATAACAAGTCTGTGGTAATGTAACATAGGGAGTTTGTTTTGACAACGAAATCTTCGGTAAACGAGTCCGATTGGCACTTGGATATTTTTGGAAGTAAGCAGGCACGGTCGCTAGTAAATATTTCGATAAGCGTGTTACGCATATTTAATATGGTAACATAATCAAAATTAATTTTGTTTATGTTTATGTCAGCCTTTTCCTAATGACTCTATAAAAGGTCTGCAAAATTTACTTTTTTTCTATTTATTTGGATAAACAAACAATAACACAGTACAATCATTATATCAATATTACCTTAATTTTATTAACTGTGCCATCAGCACCGTTTACCACAGATTAATAATATTTTAAACATAAATTAAAAAAAATGTTGAGAGATTCAAGTCACTGATACATTTCTAACAATTAAACATATTGTTTTTAAAGATATTTGACTTATTAGCTAGAATATAAATGCTATTAAAATAAAAATTATAGCGGTGTAATATTTGGTACACAGGGGAACGTTTACCAGCGTTTGTGCGACATTTTACGAGTGCAAATAAACAATTTTGATAACGACTATGCGTTCGGGTGGAAACTTTGAAATGAAGTCTATTGATTAAATCTGTACCATCATATCGATTATGGCATAGATCATGAAGTAACATTGCCTTCAATTGTATCCACCGTAATTTAAGATTAAGTAAGTTATATGTTTTCAATAATTGTCCATAAGACATGTAAGTACCAAAACATTTATAGTTCATGGATCGCAAAAATTGTTTTTGAACAGACTCAAGAGTATTGGAATACTTATCATTCTGTTCAAGCTGAATGAAGGTCACCTAAATTGTGTAGTAGACCGCATAAAGAAACCGAACACTTCAAGTGCTTTATTTATAATGCTGTCTACGTGATTGTCTACATGTAATTGACTGTCTAAAATAATCCCAAGGTCTTTAGTTACATCCACTGAGTTTAGGTTGACTCCTCCCAAATTATACGTAAAGGGACTTATTTTTTTTTGTTGGCAAAAGTAATTGCTTTATATTTATTAGTATTAAGTTGTAACTTGTTTTTTGTACAGTATAGGAAGAATCTGTTAAGATCTTGTTGAAACCTGTTATGGTCGTTGGAGTTTTCAATTACATGAATTATGTTTAGGTCATCAGCATACCAGAGAAAGTCACAATGTTGAAAACAATTTTGAACGTCATTAATAAATAAAATAAATAGAAAAGGTCCTAGAATTGAGCCTTGTGGTACCCCAGATGTAATGGGTACATATTTAGACTAATAACAATGGTTATGAGTAGTTAATGAACTATAACCTTTTTCGTTATAAATCACCTCGTATACCGTTAAAGGCAAGTTTGTCAAGTAATAATTTGTGCTCTACTTTATCAAATGCTTTTTTAAAGTCTGTATAAACACTGTCTGTTTGTAAGCGTTCAAGTTTTAAAAAAGGTGTGATGTGTATATTATTAAGATCGTTGTAGTGGAACGACGTTTTACAAAACCATGTTGCCGTTGTTAAATATGATTATGTAGTACTGGATATATTTTTTAATGAACCAGTCTTTCAAAGATCTTTGACAAAGTACGTAAGATATATATAGGTCGATAATTTTCTACATTTGACTTCTTTCCTTCGCCCTTAAAGATTGGAGAAATACGTGCTGATTTCCATATAGTGGGAAAGATA
>JAOCPS010238446.1:0-13611 GCA_025505425.1 Graphium colonna | reverse complement strand
AGCTAATCCTTTCCCCTTAACCGCACTACAAATAAGATTTTTGGTGATCGATTGTATTCTTAGTTAGAGGTACATATCACATTTTTTTATGAGTATTGTAATAATATTTCAAAAGCTAAGGGGGAGGGGGACGCTCTAATTTTAACTTCGTATTAAGATATCTTGGGACTGGGGGGGTTTGGTCCACATAGTTTTTAGGAAATATTTGTTGCATTATAAGAGACCTTTCAAACGATATTCCACACGATTGGGTAAGTCAAAAAAAATTTCTTTTCGTTATACAGGGGGAAGGGTGAAAAAAATTATTTTTACATAATTTTTAAGACCAATCTTTGGTACTTCAATATATATCTCTTCACCAATTTTTGTGACAATCTGTGCAGAAACGGTGGAGCCCGGACGGACAGACGGACAGACATGACTATAAGGGTTCTTAGTGGACTACAGAACTCTAAAAAAGGAGGAGGATTATATTTGACTGCATTAATTTTTTTTTAAATATGTTACCAATTTCTTCGCCAATTATGAACTGATTTAATTTTTTTTTAAACTACCGATGTAAAAAGAAGGGTTTTTGTCTCGTATTGGCTAGACATAAATGGAAACGCAAAAACACAATTTAGGTGTTGTTTTTCGTAAAAGTTGCAGTATAATTGTCTGGAATCAATTAATTTACGATGCGCGGGTGATGAGGTTACGTCGCTGACAAATAAAAATCAAGTAATTGGGGCTTGTTGAATCGTCACTAGTGATTTCTTTACTCATCATCATCATCGTCTTAGCATTTTTCACGGCTTCTGCCAGGGTCTGTTTTCTTGCTTCTTTCCCCACTTCACCCGGTCTTCGGCATCCTTATATGATAAGCCGTTGGCTATCGCATCCAACTCCACGATGTCAATCCATCGCTTCTTGGGCCTTCCGCGGGGCCTCTTTCCTAGAACCGGCAGATTCATGCACCTGTTTCCCACGTATAATTGGGGCTTACGCAACACGTGACCAAACCAACGCAGGCGAGTTTCTACGATCTTATCTGCAATGTCACTCACGCCAAGGCTGCCACGGATGTACTCGTTACGTACTCGATCGAGTCGTGTAAATCCGCACATCCACCGCAGCATTTTCATTTCGTTGGCGTGAAGTTCACGAACATGTCTCGCCAGCGCTGGCTAAGTCTCGCTGCCATAGAGCATCACCGGTCTAATCATGCTATTGTATATAAGTCCCTATGGCTTATTTGGGATTGTAGGGCCACAGGTGACTGCCATGAGCCTTGCCATTTGGCCCAAGCTGCAGAGACTCGGTACTTGACATCATGGCCAATGTCTCCGGACTCATGTAACACGGATCCAAGATATTTAAATTTATCTGTCCTTGTGTCTGTATCCGCGGTATAGCTAGCTAGTTTGGTGACATTCAGCTTCAATCCGCCGTTTTCTAGCACATCCTTCCACGTGTTTACCTTGGTCTGAAGATCTTGTCTAAGCCTGCTCACAAGTACGATATCGTCAGCGTACTTCATAAGCCAAGGAGCACAATGCAAAACAAGTAAAAGCACAGAGCCTTGGTGAACAGCTTTGGTAAAAGGGAAATATTTGTACTACGATAGTTTTGTGATTGCGGCTTCAGTGTTGGCGTACATGTCCTTTATAATTCTAATGTACGCTTGTGGCACAGACTTTGATCTCAGAGCCCACCACAGATTATCTCGCGAGGGATACTGTCAAATGCCCTATGCAGGTATATAAATGCGTAATGCAGAGTTTGATTCCTACTGCAATGGGACTTCTGGAGAGCTCTGAGAGCAAAAATTGGATCTATGGTACTGCAGCTTGGGCTGAAGCCGTATTGGCTTTCCGACACGGTACATTCCTGGCGAAGTCTCTGATCCATAATCCTTTCGAAAAGCTTCATTGTGCGGCTCATGAGTTTGATACCCCTATAGTTGCCGCACTCTTGCACACTGCCCTTTCCTATGTATATTGGCGTAACAATGTTTTCGTGCCACGCGTCGGGTATAAGTCCCGTATTTAGGATCTTGTTAAATAGTTCAGTGAGTTAGAGTACACCTTGAGTCCCCATTGTTTTCCAAGTTTCTATTGGTAATCCATCATGGCCAATAACTTTCCCGTTCTTCATACGGGCCAGAGACCTCTTCACTTCTTCAAGCGTAATCGGTCCTATCAAGCCAAGGTTGGCAGGAAGCTGTGGTGGTAGTACGTGGCTTTATTAGACAGTTCTTCGAATTGACAGTACCAAATGGTTTTTAATAGTGTTAGCATTTGTGAGCAATGCGCCGTCCAAATCCTTTATGGCGACACACTTTGTCACATCTAAACTGGCTCGACTCCGCGACTTAGCCAGCTTATAGACAAGCTTCTGCCCTTCCACGGTATCTAGCGTATCATAAAGTGGAGCCAGCTGAGTTGACCGCGTCCTTGCGACCGTTGCTTTAGCTCGCCGTTTTGCCCGCAAGTACTCTTCTTTATCCGATGGCAAGTGTTACTGTGCTGCCACTTCTTAAAATATGCCTATTTGTTCCTGACGGCTTCCCGCACCTCATCATTCTCCAACCTGTATCCTTGTCGATTCGCTTATGCACTTGTTTCTTTATCCCTGCCCGCGCCTGGCAGGGTATCCCGACGCGTCAGTAAGCAGCGACGTTCTAACCCGGGTTGTATCATTTATACCTGAACTTTCCATGCGAACTTCATATGCGGTGTTTTGGCCTTTTATATATGGCGACTACTATCCGACCCGCACAACCCGTTGAGGGAAAAGCCGATTCGTCAGAGCCTCGTCCACCTGTCAGCAGGGGGACCACTGGCAGGTGACGTTGACTTGGGCCCCAAAGATGGTGATTGACCCATACCCCTCATGAGCCCTATATCCCCCTGAACCCCATACCCCTCTTTTGATAGTGAATTCTATAGTGGATCATAGAATTGTAATGAGTTATACGATATAGACGCCGACATACTCCCTCTCCTTAAAAGACGTACGCTTTCAACATATGACCTGTTGAAACCCTACGTCTTTTATGCGCAGTAAGCAGCAGCAGTGTTGTAAGATGGTGCAGCAAATAAATCCTTTCGTAGTCTTGGTGTTAGTAACTCGGGATACGCCGAAAAGCACCACGAAAATTATTTTTGTTTTAAAAAATATGCTCTTTTTAACTTAATTTGTAATATTTACATGAATATTTCTTATCTTTAATATTATAAGAAGCAATCTATTTTTTTAAAATACTCGAAACTTTTTTTATGGCAGTTGGACAAATTTTGTACCATATTGCAAAAAAAAAACAATTTTTTGGACTAACATATTAATTTTAGGATTATATAAATACCAATAAAATACCAACAAACCATGGACTTAAAAATATGACAAAGTTATACATATGTGCAAAATTTTATTAATATTTAGTTACGCATTTTCCTAATCTATAGTGGACATACTAGGTAGGTAGGTAGGTCTTGATGTGTATTTTTTTAGAATTTTTAGTCATTTTTCGAACCTGTTACTGTTTTTGTATTGTCAAATTTTGTGGCATTACATTTATATTACTCATTGTAATCGCAAAATAAATAAATTAAGGTATTAAGATAAATTGAAGTATCTCTACTATAGTTGTTCAAAATGTTTCGGCGTGTCTTTTCACCTTAACTTGTTTATACTCTAAATTTAGCCACGAAAAATTTGCACCTATTATAAAAAGAGCAAAACAACGAAAACCATTTGGGAATTTCCACGGTGAAGCGTAATGAAGCCCTCATCCGTTTGCTGCATTGTCAGGCGAGCGGGTACATAACCACGATCTTCATACAACCACTCGGTTATATGGGCCAAATCGCGGTCTGGTGTACAGGTTCCAAGTACACATTCTTGACTCCATACAAATCAATTGTCCTCTTTTTTGGCCTGATGTTTGATGGCTATCGCGTGTGGCATGCATGCGCAATACTTTTCAGGAGGCCGAAATTAACCTCAGAAGCTACAAGGTTCCGGTAACACTCTGGGATCGGCTCCATTCAGGACACACCTTCCATACGTTTATACAGATCCTGATCCTGATAAAGCAGACACGGATACATCAAGTCGTCGCCCCAGTGCTAGTTAAAATTAGTCAAAAGTTAACTTTAAACGTAGTATGGTTAGGACTTTAATTTGAGTCCTGCTGGTTAAGGAAAATTTTATACTTTTTTCTTTTGAAGTAACAAAAAAGTAGCTTCAATTTTAGGTGTCAGACGACACTGTTTGTGCTTATTTGTTTTTTTTATATCCCACATCGTAAGTGACGTTGAGTGCTTGAGTGTTATATATCCATTCAAAATAAAAAAACACAGCCTGTCATTCGTATCCGCCATTTTATTTGATTTGTCATCGTGGCTAGAGATTTCACTAAAAAATTCTTTGTCGGTCCCGAAAATTAATGGAATAAACGTTTAAATGGTTGTATTCTACAGTCTAAAGTCTACTTTCGTAAATTTAGTTGTGCTTATTTGGCCTATCTCCACAGACACTAGAAAATAAGGTTTAACTAACTGACATTTGTAGATGAAATTATAACAAGTAATTCATTAGTAATTGAGGTATCAAGATATACTTTCAAATTTAAAAAATAATGCTATTTCAATCACCAGAACGAAAAAATCTTCTCCTGTAAAGTTTAACCAATTGGTAGATAGAACAAAAAAGAACTGAGGCGATGACATGGTGCGGATCACGGTTTTAGACTTCGGGGGTGAACCCTAATCGGTTTCTGACACCCCAATCCATTAAGTTTTAGTGCATACGGCATCCCGGGCGAGCTATGCATGTGGCGCCCCTCTATACCTTTTTTTATAGAGAAAGCAGACGAGCAAGCCTTTCAGTTAGCTCCTGTGCTCGGCAACCAAGGGGGACTCACGGGGGAAATGGTATGTTGGTAGATCATAGACCGATCATGGGATATACAGTATCTTCCGCAAATAGCCGAAGCCGCACTGCCGATGGATTTGGCATGGTAGGGCCGCGGAGGGTAGACTACTGCCTTCTATGGTCGAGTCTGGGTAAGTGGCGGAGCCCTGCACCGTATTTACCGCGGGGACTTCTCTTGAAGGTTCTATGGCACTTGCTTTCTTGGCCCTTAAAGCCTTGGGCGCTTACTCGGATGCGTATGTTACCCATAAAAGAAGGGCCGTGTAGAAAGGCACGCTTGTTTGTTCCAGTGCACCTAGCCTAAAGAGAGGGGGGAGTTGCCCTGCAAGAAAGCGCAAGATGAAGAAGGTGCACCTTGCCTAGAGAGAGAGGGGAGTTGTCCAGCGCTGGTGGTGGTACTGGAGTGTTTGAAAGCGTACCCATGACATCACAGATATGCGCCAAGGGGGAACATCGTGAAGGTATTACTCGGTGAGAGTACAACGTTACCAGTTCTTGCATCCACGAGACGGGTATGCGTTTACTGCATTTCCTCCTTGATAAAAAAGGCAAAAGATAAGAACAAGTTTTGTGTAAATTCGGTCACACGCGAAAAATTATTCTCATTTTTTTTATAAAGCTCCACACGGTGGATTGACTGGAATTACTGCCATGGTCTTTTAAGGACTTTGCCATGTTTTTTGGAAGCCAATTTGCCTTTGCCTTCCAAGATATGCTGACGCCAGGAATTTCGATAGAGACAGTGGCAACAAGTGTTTTCGAAGTGAGAAAACTCAAAATAGGGTTACTTTTATGCAATGAAAGCGCAAACCTGTTTCTTCTTTGGATTAAATTAACTAAATTTAATCGATTCCAATCCGAGATTTAGCAAAGGAGCCTTGATTCGCACCCAATTTTTGTCATCGCAGTCCTGACAAATTATTCCCCGGCAATGAATTTTGCTAGCGCATAAATGCTAAAGAGACTGTGGACGATTGCATGCAGCATTATAGAACGCTAGGTGGCAGAAGCACCGGAGCGACATAAACAATAGCTTCAGTGTTCCGACCTTCGCGTAAACTAGTTCATCCATTCGCATAATTTTTGAGCTCGTAAGACATGATATTGACAAGAAGCACTTTGCACAATACCCGATCGAATATCTCGGCTAAGTCCAAGCTAACTGCCAAGGCCTTTTATTTACTCTCGATTAACTAACACACATCGAACATTTTAGGGCCATGCCTAAGGCGTAAGAGTGCCGCAAAAGAGACGGTAAGACCGGTGCCTATTCTGAAGTGCAAATCTTCAGCACGAATTCCATCTGGTTCACTCAATTTATGAACATCTAAGGAGAAAAGCGCTGTACACTCAGGCGAAAGCGTATTTATTACATAGAGAGCATCGTGAGATGGTCGCTGTGTGCTGTGTCGCGCAAAGTTGAGTATCATGTTCACAGAGTGCACATGAGATCATCTTTCTCGTTAGTGATGTGGGCCAATTTGTCCACCGTTGCGCAAAAGCGGTAAATATTGCGTATATAACTTTTCTTGGAAATATTTTTATAAGAGACCAAAACGCACAAGTGCTCCAAGGCAGTCAAATTAGTTGGATGAACTAGTTTCTTGCGAATACTACTCCGAATTTGCTGCAGCTAGAGCGTTTTTTAAGGCCCTTTTGATTGCATAAATATCCTTTTTTGTTTGGGCTACCGCTATATACATCACGGGACGTCACTGTCAAGACTCAGGCTCGATGACACTCTTGGTTATGGCGAGACACTATCTTGCAGGGGCGACCAAACCTGGATTTGACTTGTTTTCTTTGATCCTCATCTGTGATAAGTCAAATCCTAAGTTTATATATGGAGTATGGAATATAAAGTTCTATACCCAGAAGTACTATACAATCAGCGAATGCAATCGATGCGTATAAGGTTCCTATCCTCAGCAGATTGGGATGAGATGCATTTCAATCTGTTGGCTTACAGTGCTATAGACGTATGAAAAAATACTAGTACTGAATGTATTGCTCGTATTCACTCTTACGTGGCAGATTCATACAACTCTGTGCTAAGTCGATTTTTTTTAATAAAGATTGATATTAAAAATAAGGCGAGGTTAAATATTGATATAAGCTGCATCTATCTGCACCCATATTATGGACAAAAATTCCTATTTACTTAAAACATTAAATAAAAATAAATATTTATTTTAAGCAATAATATTCCTTTATCCAGCTCTTGAAGCCCCAGTACCAATGATTTTTTTTTTGATTCAGTATTTTTACCGTATTTTAAACAGTCGCGACAATTTAGATATATAAATAGAATATACGGAGACTGGTAGTAAATTGTGTCAAACTTTACATCTGATAATATCAACAATAAAGAAACCGACAATGAATCTCGGCGTTAGTGGTAAATTTATGCCCCGAGCGGTCGCCCGTGTCTCCCCCACCCCCCTAAAGCCGGTAGTAAGTCCATGAGTTTAGTAAAAAAAAGCTATACGAAAAGTCTTTGGCATACTATTTAAAGACCTTTCACTTCGCTTCTTAATATATATTATACAAATAATGCCAAACAATTCCATGAGAGATGCTAGTTATCCGGAAACGTGATATACAGAATGAATTGGGCCTGCGATTGACCACCCGAGTTTGAAACTTCTAGGTTTCGGATTATATGGGCCGAAATTACATTTATCGCAGAACAAAATGTCCCAGAAAATATCAGCCAATATTTTAACATCAACAGCTGCGGGCTGGTTGAAATAAGGGGGCCGCTAGATGAACATCGTTGGACAAATTTAATTGCGTCTTATCTATAGCAATCTTAGGATTTTGTTCGGTAAGCTTTGCTAATACAAAAATGGGTGAGTTACGCTGAACGGCTGCAACATTGAAGATATTTGTTTTCGACGTTAACTATTGGGTTGCTTTTTGGTTCTAAAAGCAACTTGTCCTTAAGCGCGCATACAAATTGTGGCAAGTAATAACTACAGTTTCTTATGAATTCGCAGATGGCGATATGTCTTTGTATTGTACTTTGTTATTTACTAGTGAAATAGCTATATATAATATTGTAACAGAGTATTGACATTTCCGCTTCTTACTATAGGAACCTTATTGACAAATTCAAGAGCTGTGACCATAAGGTAAGTAATTTAAACACAACCCAATTTTTTTAGATCCGACTGACTATGCGGTTATTTAATTTTTTAGATTTTAACTTGTCGTAATTATTAAACATTTTATTTTAATTTATTTAAATATTTTGACCACCTGTGTAGCCCAGTGGTATGGACGCTTGCTTTACAAATTGGAGATCGTGGGGTCGAACACAGCGATAGGGACAATGTCTTTGTATTTGTTGGCTGATTACCCCATTTGCCTGAAAAGAAAGATGAAATATGCGTCGGATGGGCATGTAAAAAGTCGGTTGCGTTTGTCAAGATCATCTTTGGCATTCGTTATAGGTCAGTACCTTCACATATAATAAATAATACATCATGCTTAATTCATTTTCTTCAATCAATTTCAATTCAATACTAATCCATCCTTCTAATTTAGTTTATCCCTTTGAGTTGCGGAGCTCAGTTGCCAGTCGCCTTGCGTAAAAACTGTAATTCAGGCAATATCTGGGTGAATTAGCAGCCGATCCCAAGTAACTTGAGAAAAAGGCTAGGGGGAAGAAGAATTTGTCGCAGTTAAATATTTTGTTTTCTTCGATAAAACGAATACGAAAGGCAGTTTTTTCTATTGTGGGAAGAAATTAATTCGTATGCCTTCGTTTGACCTTATGTGTTTTGTTTTATCCTTGTAATTATTCTATGATGATATGATATGAACTGTGGTAAAGTGGGGGCATCAACCGATGTTCCACGCTCCTCTTCCCATTTAGTAAGGACCAACTTGGGCCATTCTTGTGTACAAGTGATAAAACTGTATCACGGAACTCAAGCCAACAGAAACAACTAGCGTTAAACTTTACTATTTATATTTTCGGTTAATTGATATCAGCCCCATTGTGCACTACACTACGCGAAGCAAAAACGCTGCCCTCATGATTTGAATCGTTGGGTTGATTCCTTTGAATAATGTTTTGAGCTATAGCAATATTGGATGTAAACAAATTTTGAATATCGTCATATCCCTCGATCTCATTTTTTAATTTAATATCGATTTTGCAATTCGTCAAATGTTATGATGTTAAATCACATAACTCAATGTTACTTTTAGTGTCGGAGAACCTAT
The DNA here is from genome assembly GCA_025505425.1 of Graphium colonna. NCBI lineage: Eukaryota > Metazoa > Arthropoda > Insecta > Lepidoptera > Papilionidae > Graphium > Graphium colonna. The sequence continues at coordinate 4,461 of JAOCPS010238446.1, read as the reverse complement.
TTCTTTCAAATAGACCTTGAACAACCTTGCCCATATTTAAATGGCACACTGTTCCAAGTTGCATCAAGTTCTAACTTTTTTTAGAGACTAGACTTATTATATTATTCCTACAGAATTTTTTTTCGTTAAAACCTGAGTATCAGACATATTTGATAAAATCAAAAAATCGATTCATAAAAAGTAGCTTCTATTGCACCCTACATCTCTATGACCAATTGTAATAAACGTCATATATGTAAAGCAAATTACATACTTTTATACTTTAAATTAAATTTTCTGTTTGAAAATTAAATCCATGAAGCGTAATGTCATAAAAACTATTGAAACAATTACTATACAATTTTTCATCCGTTTCTGCTGAATGGAGTAACAAACATCCATACATACGAACGTATACATTTATAATATTAATAAACTCGTAAATTAATATATAATGATACCGAACATTATTTTATTACCTATAAAAAGGGATATCAAGAAATATTTTTAATAAAACTGATTACAAGGATATCGAAAAATATATATGTATATTAGAACAGAAGTGCTTTAAATATCATTCTCAGAATAGACAGATTCGTCCTTTTTAAATAAAAATACATCTGAATTAAGACTGTAAACTACTGTCACTGCTACTTCTTTTTCCCCTGAATTTCTTGCATTGCTTTCGAATGATATTCTCGCATTATATTTCCGAGGTGGCTATTTTTCGGCAATCGACGAAGCTTGGCTTCGCACTTCTTCAAATAGGAGATTCTGCCGAGCGAATGCCCAAGCAGTATTGCTATCATTACCTTGGGCACAGCACCGAAGTGAGGATTTCTGCTCAGGCAGCCTAAAATAAAACATTCATATAAGTAAGAACAGTTTAGAAAATTGTTAAATTCATTATACTTTGAAATGCCATTTACATTTGCGAAAACATTCTTACTTCTATGAAGGTCCAAGGGTTCGAGCGCTATTACTGATATCAAAAAGTTGCTCACCACTTCGGATTCCAGCGTAGGTCAGGGTGGCTAACAGTGTGCTGAATGGCAAGCAGCGCTGGTAAAAGCTTTCCTTGTCGCATTCCTCTAAGGCTTTAATTTCTTCCTGGGTGAACTCATAGTAACGCTAAAAAAAATTTAGTGTTCATTAGATTATTTTCACAGAAAATTACAAAAATCGACTTCAAATATCTTAAAACGAGTCCCCCCCTGGATCTCTGAGGAGTTCAGACGTGTTGTTCCAAGTAAAGTTTTGCAAAATTACAAATTCGTGTAAAATATTAAAATATAATAGTGTTCAAAAATATGAGTGCATAAACAGGCGAGTGGTGTACTAAGTGATTGCTCCTGGTACTTCTCAAGCCGAGCTTGTATACTGCATACGTAACAGAAACCACCCAACATCGTCAATTGCTAGTTTTGAGGGACGGCAACCTAGGAGGTACAATCAGCTGTAAACGCGCGTGATTCATCGAGTGTGGGAGGTGTAGAGACGTAAGCGCAACGTATTATTGCTACTGCCCCTAGTACTGCGCACGAAGTTTAATACTGTCCATTTCCTCAATTTAATACTCCTGGTATTTAAAAGTACCAGGAGAAATGGACATTTTACTTTACTAAAAAAATCAGTTGTTCGAATATACCCACGAGCATTAAAAATAATATATTAAAATGCCTAACTGCGGATTGTGTGGCAAATTTCTCTCTAGCAAAGATTGTGTGCGATGCGGAAAATGCATGCAGCATCTCCTCCAGGATGGTCATGCAATGCATGCGAAACTAAATCAACAAATTTGTGTCCTAGCCCTGACAACACCGCGGGGCAGACGAATCTAAATGTTGATAGTTCAAGTATTTGTAACCAAGTGTTACTCGAATTAACTAAAGAGATTAAGTATCTACGAAATGACTTAAATGCAATGAGAAATGAGATTTCGGAATTCAAATCGAGTTTATTTGCGTGCTGCAACCGTGTTACTACATTGGAGGAAAAAATGCTAAAATTGGAAGAAAAAATTGAGAATAAGTCCGAAACTGATCCAGAGCATACGAGGTCCACGATTGCCGAACTAAATCAACGTCTAAATGAACGGGAGCAAGAGTTGTTACTTAACGATTTAGAAATATCAGGCTTACCAGAAAGCAACAACGAGAATATTTATCACATAATAAAAGTGATAGCGTTGAAATTAGGGATCGAAATGGAGGATCGTGACATCGTACATGCGGAGCGGTTAGGCTTCGTTCGTAGAAATCGTCCAGCGGAAGGAGCATCTGAGAACCAGCGACCGCGTACTGTCATTGTTCGCCTAACACGTCGAGCACTGAGGGACGACATGTTGCGTGCCGCGCGAGTACGTCGTGGGCTTAAAACAAATGACATTGATTTACCGGGAGAGCCAAGAAAGTTTTATATAAACGAACGACTCTCACCTACAAATCGAAGGTTGTTTGGCAAGACGCGCGAGGCTGCGACACGTCTAAAATGGAAATACGTCTGGACAAAAAATGGCTATATTTTTGCAAGAAAAGAGGACGGCAAAGCAGTTGAACGGATCAGAGTTGAAGCAGATGTCGGTAAAATTTTTTCATGTTGAATAGTTTGACTCAAAATCAACATAAAGTGACGTCAAAAGTTTTCAATTATGTCTGTTTTATTTTGTGTTTAGTCTGCTTATTGCTACATGAAAAAGGTACTATTTTGATTTACGATTCATGTTACACAATCACACAACATTTTTTATATGATGATGATTATCTGTCTACAGGTATCCATGGTTTGTTATGTATTGGTAAATGTCTATTTTTAATTATTTATTTGCTTTACTTGTATGTTAAATGTATTTACAATGCGGGATTCTTGCATAGAAAAATATATACACAGGCTGTCAAATGCAAAAAAAATTATATATTAAACAAACTACTGGTGTTATATAATACGCTTATCATTCAACTTAGAAAGAACATTAATTATAGGGTTTATGATAACATACAAGCATTTCTCGTATTTTTGAAAATTGTGGCAGTTGCATTATTAACAAAATCACACTTTAAACATGTAAATTTGACTTTAACATGGAAATTTTTATATAAAAGAAAATAAAAGCGCATACATAAAAGTTGGATTTCTTAATGTCGGTTCACTATATACACATCAGGATGAATTTATTGCAACTGTAGATAGACATTCGGTTGACATAATGGCGCTAAACGAAACATGGCTACGGGCTGGCGAGGAGGGGTGTGCACCCAACGTGCCCGGTTATAGGTTGCGTCACTCGCCGAGACCACTGAGTGTCAGAGGTGGTCGTGGTGGTGGCGTCGGCTTCTACGTTAGACGGGGCATTGACGTACGATTATACACACCTCCCACAGAACCGTCGCATGATTCGGTAGAACAAATGTGGATAACTGTCAACGTAAGATCCAACAAATTTGCCATAGGAACAGCGTACCGCCCACCCTGGCTTGACGTAGATCTGTTTTTGGATGCTATTTCTATTTCCATTAATTCCCTAGCGTTCTGTGACAGCATTTTATTACTAGGGGATTTTAACATTAATCTTCTCAAAATAGCTGATCATAAAGTAAATAAGTTAAGGTCGTTTTTACTTTGTAATAATTTAAAACAGATAGTGGAATATCCAACGCACTTCACAAGTAACAGTGAGACTCTAATAGACATAATTTGTACCAATAGTAGAATTAGAGATGTAATCATAGAGCCAGTAAAACCACTTAGCAGCCATGCTATGCTTATTTGTGAAATAAATTTCAAAAAAGAAAAAATCAAGCCAATAAGTATAAATTACAGGCCACTTAATAAGATTTCACATGATAGTTTTAAGTGTTGTCTAGAAAGAATGGCTGATTTTAAAATGGAAAGTAACGATGTGAATTATATGGTAAACACATTTAATTCGAATATTATTTGTTTGTTTGACATTTTTGCACCAAGTAAAACAGTAAAAATAAAAGAGCCTTCTCAACCATGGATTACCGAAACTATTAAAATGATGATCAAACTTAGAAATGAAGCTCATGCAAGATATCTAAGGACAAAAGTAGATACGCATAAAGATTACTATAAGAGTTTAAAAAGCCTAGTTCCACAGGCGATTTACTTTGAAAAAAAGGCATATTTTAATGAAACCATTAATAAAGTTGCAAAAAACCCAAGAGTACTTTGGAAAAATTTAAAGTCTAATTTACTACCTCCGAAAAATGAAATGTCTCTACCTATAATTTTTACAGATCCTGATTTAATAAATAATCATTTCCTAAATGTTCCAGGAAATTCACACGCACTATTATCTTGCATTAATTACTTTAGGAATGCTCGTTTGAATCATAATATATCCTTTTCGTTACAGACTATAAATGAGTCCGATATATCTAAAATAGTGAATACCTTTAAGTCAAATTCTGTGGGTATTGATGGTATCTCACTCAAAATGCTTCGCCTGACATTGCCAAA
>JAOCPS010238337.1:0-13614 GCA_025505425.1 Graphium colonna | reverse complement strand
TGGATTGTCTTTATTTTCAGGCAATCAGATAATCAGCCCGCATCACCCTAATCCAATCAAGAAACGACAACACAAAGTTATTGTCGCCTCGCGGGATTTGAACCCACGACCTCCGGTTCGCAGAGCATGGGTTCATACCACTAGGTTACGGAGGTAGTTGGTGTAGTATATATAGTGGTCGCTTCAGCTTTTTTTAGATCACAAAACTGCCCTGTCCACACAGGCACTATTTCCCACGCTCAATAAAAAGTAAATGAAAATAAAACTAAATGCCCACTTCATTTCATATCAAAGGTATCCGGTAAGCTTCTTATTTCGAATTCGTGGTTGACGCCAAAGGGAAAGTCATAATATTAATATGTGAAGCAAAAAATTTAAAAGCATTTTACGAAAATTTAATTTACGAAGTAGCATGCAATTTCTCACTGGTAAAGCTTATATAGAGGAAGCTTATATAGTGCTGAAAGCTAATATTATGAACGATATGCTTTAGAAATACATTACAGTAAGACCTGTTTTTGTGCGGTGGAAAAGGCCGTATAAAAGAAATCGCACAACAAAATCCGAAAGTTTCATAAAATATGACATATAAAAAATAACTCTGAACTATATACTGCAGATTTTGGACACATTGTAGAGAGGGATGGCATAAAAATGGTGCACTTAGTAAATCCATCAATTATTTATGAAACAGATAAGAGAGTGCTTTTAATTCCATTAAATAATAGATGGAAAAATTGTTAAAATTGCATTTAATTCTTTATTGCACAGATTACATAATGTTTTTCATTAAATATTTCACTGCTACTCGTCGTAATCTAAAACGCGCATCTTGTTACGAATTGGTTCAAAATCACTTTCGTCGCTTAAGGTCATATTTATTTTTTAAAGTAGTATAATAATGTTTCTAGAGGCGAATATGTAAGTTTTAATGCATATTTTTAATAATGTTTTTTTTTCATAAAAATTGGTGAATTTGGATTATTTTCCCCATTCATGATTTCGACCGATCAGAATTCGCACAAAATAATGTATTATGCACATTGATAGGACGGGGACATTAAACTAGTGCCAACGTTGCTGATTTTCATATACCACATAAAAATAAATCTCATAAAAAGGGACCAAACAAAAACCAGTTTTACTAATAATGAATAGAAAAGTTATTACACGCACTGCAATGCTGTTTTGACATATCAAATTGAAATTATAAATAAATATCTAATATGTCAAGTGATATTTTCTTTACTAGGAAAATTGTCAAGTCTGACTTTTATTAAAATTTGACAAAAAGTTTGAATTTATTGTTTTGAATAATATATTGAAGGTACCCGAATTAGTCTAAATTCGGGTACCTTCAGTATTATTAACACCTGATGTAAAATCATTGACATTAATGACGTGGAATGGACGATGGTCAAGAAGCGTACGCCACTTCTTGACCACGTGGCATTGCTTTAATATCGATTCAGCGAAACACGTCTCCATGATGAAGGAGAGCTGGTAGGACCGTGGCGGCTTCACTTTCTTTGGAAAAGACGCGCTTCTTTAGAGCGGCGAAGGTCAAGTGCAGGATTTAATTGTCAAGAAGGCTTTCTCTACCAAAAATAACATTGTTAAACATACACAGCAGTACACATCTTCGAGCGCATTACCATTTTATGCCTTCACTATATAGTATCCATGCCAGAGATAAGTCTGATCAAATTTGCTTGGACAAATTCTGCAGAGAATTATCGATCCGATAGAACAGATCCTCCTTTTGGTGACTTTATTCCCAAAATAGGACGAGATTACGAAACTTTTTCTAAAATGCGGGGTAGTCAAGATGTTGGTAATGTGAACAACAACGGGCAAATGTTATTTAATGTTGGCGTATTAATTAGATCTTGCAACCATGAATACAATGTTCAATTTGCGTGCCAAGTACAAAACAACGTAGATGCATACACCCTAAATCGAAGCACAAGTTCTAAAGTCATACGTGGTGCTCACTGCGTCTGATTTCCGGCTTATCTTTCTCACAAAGTTACGTCTTCCACGTATTCGTATCTCCAAAAGATCAAAACAGAAGCGTCCGAATCTTGAACGACTCTAAGATATTAGTGGAAAATTGTAATGCGGAAAAGCTTTTTTTCCATTTTAAAGTTACTAATTGTATGACAGCTTAAAGAAGATTAATAATTTGTCGGGTTAGTTATATATAATAAAGAGATTCTATAAAAAAATTGTCTCTTGTCTCATCTTTGACAACTCTATGACGGATATTATAGTTATAATTGTACTTGTAAAAAATTAACAGATTCCTTAGTTATTTGTTCATCCATTTTGTAATAAAACTACGTGATGAAATAAAGATTTTTATTACGATTATTCCAACAGGGAAAATAAGCGAATGCCTGGATCAGAGGAACGAACGGATTTCATGATCTGCCTAGTACCGGAATTGTGTCAGTTGACTGGTCTGACGGACAAACAGCGCGGCAACTTCACGCTGATGAAGGATGTGGCCACTTATACTCGGATCACGCCCAATCAGCGCCATGCTGCTTTCAAAAAGGTATTTTTTATTTACCACATATTATATTTTAATTTTTACTTGTGGAGTTGGGAGCTGAGGTGTACTGATATATTGAAGAGTCCATGAGCAAGTGCCAAATAAATATGGCATAATATGGCAATGCTTGTAATTTACAAAACGTTCACTATTCTTAAACTTCACTCCGTTTACAATAGCAATTAATAAAAATTAAGGTGGTAGAGCATAACATCTTTTCACAGCTTTTGCTGTACGTCTACGGCCGCGCTCGCCCGGGAAAGTACCACCGCTCTTTATAAAGTCGGCATAAAATAAAGTATTCATGACTTTTATGGATGCCGGATGGCCATGTCTTCCCTTTTTTTTTGTTCTACTTCTTTCCCTTCCATACCCTGAATCCCGACCCCATCCTATCCAATAAAGCTATTATACCCAATTTCCCAGGTTGACAACGCACACGCTACTCTCCTGATGTTGCGTGTGTCTATGGGCGACGAGATCGCTTACTATCAGGTGAACTGTCTGCCCGTTTGTCTTCCTTTCCATAAAAAAGGCAAATATTTTATATGTGTAAAATACGCAAGTAAGACCAAATCTTATGAACACTTTATGAACTGTTAACTTAAAAAAGAAATTTTCTGCAGTTTGTCACTTATACAATACCTTGTATTAGTCTATCATGTTTCTAAGTTGTGATCTCTGGCTAAGCTTTCAATTTCCTGCCTTCATACTGCGACAAATGATTGCAACAGTAACAGATGAATGACCTGTTTAGTAAAATGTCTGCGTTATCGAATTACTGTATTGATAACTACAATAATCAAACAGGGTGACTGGTGAGAGTGATATTAAAGAAAAGCACTCGGTACTCGATTGCCATGATGTTGTACAAAATTAAGGACATAGTTTTCACGACCAAATTTTCCAATAAATAAATAATTGTAGAACAGACACTCGGCGCGGCGTCTGATGGGCACTACGCCAACCACAGATGATGGTCCCGCGCCCCTTGCCTTCCGCTTCACTCCGGCCGTGCCGTATTTTCGGTTATATTTACACAAATCAATATTTAAGTATATTAATATTTATATTTAATAATATTATTATCCTTCAATATGTGATCCCGTCATATAACTCCACCTCGAGCATCGGAAGTAACTCACCAGTAACCAAAATTTTCATATCGCCAATTGCTGTGATAAATATTACAGTAAAATAAACTTTATTTTAAATCTAACTTAGCCGTGTTTGGCTTTTTGCTAAGTAATTTGCGATGTCTAATAGTTTTGTTGCAACCAAGGAGATATGCTTTAAAAAGGTGTTGTACTTTTTACCACTAATTTACTCATTAATATACCTTATTTTCCATTTACAGTACATAAAAAGCGTTCTAGAAAATGACACCGCCCGCGCTCGTCTAGCCGGATGGGGTTTGTCCATAGCTCCCGAAACAGTCGACCTCGCCGGCCGTACATTGCCACCTGAGACGTTATTCTTCGGGAACAGTGTGCGAGTGAACGGCAAAGCCAACGCGGAGTGGAACGGCGACGTGTCCAGGAATGCGGTCATGCAGGCGGTCGATGTGTTGAGATGGATCGTCTTGTTCACGGATAGGGACAAGAAAGTCGCTTCGGTTGGTTTATTTTTTATAAAACATTACGATATATTATTAACTATATATTGGTTCAATTCAAAAATAAATAAATAAAAAGGAATCCGCCGGAGATAGATTTGAACTCCTAGACGGCCATGGGATGTCTCCTCGTCCGGAAATGAGCTTTTCCGGATATTCTACTAGCATCGGCGCCAATAACATCCCAAACATTTTGAGTTGTGAAAAGTCTTTGAAAAAGTAGTGGCCATTTCTTAAGAGAATGAAATGGCCGATCATGTTTAGCTTTGAGATTTCTGCTGCTCCAATAACTGCAATTCTATTTGTTTATTCGTAGTAATTGTTTCCATAATTATTTATTTTTATATTTACATTACACTAAAGCGTGGAATTTAGTTTAAAGTATAAAAGTAAGAATTTTGCTTTACCTACATGACGTTTGCGCATTATGTCATAAAGATGAAGGACACCATAAAACTCTTTTCTAAGAATTGATTTTTATATTTTATAAAATATCTCTGAAACCTGGGTTTTCTGTACGAAAAGAACTCCTGTAGCAGTTTATATAGTAAGCCTAGACTCTAAAAAAGTTTGAAGTCGATGCAATTTAGTACGGTATGCCATATAAAAATGGTCATTGTCATTTTAATCATAAGGTTCCTGCACTATCTGGATCTTATAAATTGATCTAAAAAATGGATATTAAATCTTATTTCAAAATACGCTGTAATGATGTGCGAGATAATCCTAAATTCAGCCGAATGTTTGTGCGTTAATAAATTTGGATTATCTCAAATAGAAGCGGAAACTTGTTGTCCGTTCTTTTTTTTTATGGAGAAGGAGGCAAACGAGCAGACGGCTCACCTGATGTTAAGTAATTACCGCCGCCCATGGACTCGCGCAACACCGTAGGAGTTACAAGAGCGTTGCCGGCCTTTTAGATACGAATACGCTCGTTTCTTGAAGGTCCCTAACTCGTATCGGTCCGAAAATACCGCTGGCGACAATTCATTCAACAAGGAAGTCGTGCGTGGCAGGAAATGTCGGTGAAATCGCACGGTTGTGGACTGCCAACCATCAAGGTGGTGTGAGTGGTGTAGAATGGTTTGTCGTGTAGTACGTTGAGCAAAAGTAGCAGCAGGTATTAATCTGAACAATTCCTCGGAACACTCCGTGGTAATTACGGTATAGGACTCAAAGAGACGCGACGTCCCTTCGCAGAGCCAAGGTATCAAGCCGACTGAATAGTGCTTCGTCGTCAAAAATACGAGAAGCTCGACATTGAATGCGGCCAAATGGAAGGAGCTGGTATTGAGGTGCCCCAGCCCAGAGATGAGAGCAGTATTTCATAAGCGGGCTAACTGCGAACTGCGACTTCTCTAGTAGAAGTCTTTGGGCCACTGGTTTGATTCATATTTAGTGTACATACCGCAACTTCGAACTTCTTAAGCCATTTCTTTAATAAAGTACTGGCGGTGGCTAAAGGCGGACAATTAAATGACAAACATTCTTGCAATCTTTGTCATTTCAAGACTTAATGAACACCATAAACCATATATACACAGTGCACTATGTAGCAAACTACTAAAAACCAAAATATCCACTATTTCAAGACTTCAGGGACTCAGTATTTAATCGAAAGTACTAAAACCAAAACATCCATCCATTCCAATACTGAGTAGACGCCACAAAGCACTTAAATGAAAATATCTACCATTTCCAGGACTTCGTGGACACCATGAAGCGTTGCTGCGGCCCCATGGGCATCGTCGTATCTTCCCCAGAAATGGTGCGGTTGCCCAACGACCGCGTGGATTCCTATGTAGTAGCGTTAAAGAAGTACATATCAAATAATCTACAGCTAATCGTGGCTATATGCCCCACTATGCGCGATGATCGATACGCGGCTATTAAGAAGATATGCTGTGTGGAACACCCGGTGCCTTCGCAGGTATGTACATTTGTGTGACCTTGATTTACTAAAAGGTCGTGGGTTCGAATTCCGCGGTACACAAGGACTTGGTGTTGTTGACTTGATGTTGTACTTTGGCCGTCATGATTAAAATTCGGCTAGTAGGATATTTATTAGTATCACAATATTAATATATGAAGCAAACACTTCATTCTTTTTACGAAAATTAGAGTGACGAAGGAGCATTTTTTAAGTATGCACAAAAAACACATATTAAAATGAGTCATTACACAGCTTGCCGTTTTTACACATTGATATGACACATTAACCGTATGTCAAGCGATTTCTTCTTAATATTGCGCTCATTGTCATTTACTGTAAACTGGGTTGAAAATGTCCCAATAAAAATATGTGTGATTTTCAAATAACTTAATCTTGCACTTCTGCGTATTAAACTCAATGACTAGAAGAATTTTTTGTGCGAATAATAAAATATATGGAGAATAATCTAATACAGAATCACATATCATAAATAATTAAAGATTGTGTTCATTTATATAAATTTCGGCGGTTACTTCGTTAATAAATAACGGTTGACTGATTTTCTGTACACAATTTTGTTTTATAAAATATAAAAATAAATTTTTCTTAGGTAATAAACGCGCGCACGATCATGAACAGCCAGAAGATCCGCGCAATCACACAAAAAATCCTGCTGCAGATCAACTGCAAATTGGGCGGAACCTTGTGGAACATTAGCATACCGATGAAGTCCGCCATGGTCATCGGCATCGACTCGTACCACGACGCAGGTCAAAAGAAGCGAAGTGTTTGCTGTAAGTGAAAAAAAAATGTATTTTTCAGGTGGTAGAGTTTACAAACTTATACGTAAAACAGCAAACTGATTTTAAACGCCACACAAGCGAACGTTCGTAAAACATTTTTTTTAGTTATCTGGATTTAAAAAAGACACTTGTTGATTTAACTAACTTGACGATGTAACTAATAAAGAAATCCGCAAACAGACAAAAGAAAGTAAAACAAAACATAGTAGAATTGAAAACCTCCTCTTTTTTTAAGTCGGTTGAAAATTAATAGCTGTTGATTAGCCATGCTAAAACTCAGAAACATCTTGATAAGTTTGTTTACTTTTAGCGCTAAAATGTTAATGAATTTTCAGGATAAGTTTTTGCAAAAAGAAAATCAGATGTCCAAGTCCGGGATAAGTCACCAATTCGAATATTATTTTATATGATTATGAAAACATCTCAGAATCGCGATATCAACATAGCGTGATGTAAAGTTTGACAGGTCATTTGATATATGCCTCAATAATAACAGAAATACAAACAATAAATTCAATATTGTTATTTAATTATCCCACTGCTGGGGTATTAAATGTAAAAGTAATTATGAGAATTTTTATGCGGGTGAGGCCGCGGGCAACAGCTTTTTTTATAATATATCTGTTACAGCCTTTATTACTTGGAGGACCTAGGAGCTAAAACGTCATATTTTTGCTTGGCTCTAAAGTATTTGTATACCTTGTCTCGTAATTAGACGACCAAAAGATAAACAAACAAATGTCATTGTCAAAGTGACATTGCAGATGTTCTGCACCTTTTATTATAAGGTTACTTTTACAAAAAAATATATTATTGATAAATTCTATAAATTGAATTATTTATATTATATATAATTTATATAATATATAGACAAATAAAAATATGAAACATCCTCAGGCCACTTTATAAGTCTGTTTGTACTGATTTATCACCATGACTTTTTCTAGTACAGCCATATGCGCACAAGGTCTTTTTTAATGGGCGTTAAATCTTAAACTACCGAGGGACCAGACTGAGGTTCTATGTCTTCCAATTTTATATTTTAAATATCAATCTAACAAGAAACTGATGAACAAATTAACTATGTAAGAAATCAACAAAGAACAAAACTTAATAATAACCAAACAAAACTTTGAACAAAATATTCAGGTTCGGGAAACAGCACGGGAGACGCACGAATGTTTCGCACCTCGGCTGTGTTCCCGGTATCATATAATTATCTACCATTTTAAACTTATCGTTTTGTTTAAACTACTCTAAAAAATTACATTATACCAATATAATTATTGTTCTATGCAAATTATTTTATAATAATAAATATGTATAAGTAATAAATTTTTAAACTAATTTTATTGTGTAAAATAAGAAACTAACATTCATAGTGTATATTTTTGCACAGGTGACCCCAATGTTTACATTTTGGGCGTCTACTTACGGGACGAGGTATAGTTCCTAGCATTCCATACAGCTATCTGCTGTAAAAACAAATACCGACATAAAGAAACAACTCAAGAAATATTTCTGTAACATGATATACAGTGAAATGTAAATAAGTAAATTATTTATAACAGGTACAAGCTCTTTATGACAATGAAAAAATGAATCCAAATTTTGTGTTCGCGTCAGCTTCGGTGGTAGAACCAGCAGTAGCTTTGGCTGCTGCCGAGTTCCATCATCTTGGAAAACGGCTTTAGTGCTCCGGATCCCAAAGACAGGCGATCGCTCGGATCCTTCCAACTACTGGCCGATTGCCATTACCTCCTCGTTCTCAAAAGTAATGGAGTCCATTATTAACATCCAACTCCTGAAATATCTTGAAAGTCACTAGCTGATCAATGACCGACAATACGGTTTTCATAAAAGTCGATCAGCTCGTGATCTACTTGTCTACCTGACCCATCGATGGGCAAAGCTAGCTCATTTTTATCTTATTACTGCAAGCAAAAATGTGTAGTTCGTTTTGACACAATGTAGCATTTACATAATTATTGGCCACCGTTTAGCAAAGGTTCTCATTTTTGCGATTTAATGTTGCTACATGAATTTGTATGATAAGGATAATTCTGTGTTATTATTACTCATCACGTAAGTTGAACACAAGTTTTAGTTCTCTGTGCGTGTTTTTTTTATACAGAAAAACGACATAAAACTAAATGTATTTTTAACAAAACGGTTGCCGTTTTTCATTAGATATTGTATTGTTAAAAATTATTTAGTGCTATGATGTTTTTCTGTGAATAAAAATGCGCAGAAAACTAAAATTTGTGTTCATCTTAAATAAGTTGCAAATGCCGGGCACTGTGCCTAAAATACTACTGTACCTACAAACTTCAAATTTCCCGCGCTAAAATAAGTTGCGGCTGGTTTAATCGGGAGCGCTAGTGCGTTCACGTGTTAGCCAGTCCGAAGTATGAAGAGGTTGTTCTTCTCAGTAGAGTAGTATTTTTCTGTGAGTTCACTTGTCATTCCTCAAATATGCGGATTATTTGAAAAGCTAAATGCTTTTGAAAGTTTCCTTTCTACAGATTTAGGCACAACGTTTCACTCATCCGTGAGGTAAAATTGAGTAGTAGACATCTCCCATATGAAACAAGAACAGTGTCCTAAATAGCTACATACTTGTATCCGTCATTAAGAACTGGATTAGAAAACATGCTGTCTGCAAAAGAACTTGTAAGGAAAGTGTTGGAAACCGGTCGTTGGCCAGAGCGCGCGGAACGCGGGGCGACTACCTCAAGCTCGGCGCAACGGCCGCGAACCGCCACTCGCTACACAGGACACCATCATATTGACGGATCTCGGTTATTATTCTAACGTTGAAATACACCAGTGCAGATATACAGTTCATTTAATTCCCTCCCAAGACCCTTACATATAGAATTAGCCCATTATTAAAGATTTTGACAGGCCTGTATCAACGGCTTCAGAACCAAGAATTTCCATATCCAGTGACGGAATTATTGAAAAGAAAAAGCCGGGGTTGCTAGGTTTTCTGAAACAAAGAAGTCCTTTTACGAATTCAACTGCTTCTGCAATTAATATAATACGTATGGAGACAAATTCAGATATGGAAGAAGCAGAGATCACAAAAGAAGTTAGAAGTGCGGGCGCTTTTTGGTCTTGCAACAAACATTTAGCGCCTTTAGACAAAATAGGGCTCAAATATTTGACTATACCGGAGACATCAATACCTTTGGAAAAAATGTTTTCCAAGTTAGAGTAAATTATGTCGATTCGACGAAGCAGGCTACAAGCTGATGCTGTGACCAATTTTGTTTTTCAAACCAAAATTATTGTTTTTTTTTTTTGTAAAAATGAATGAATAAAATTGTAGCAGCCATATTGTATCCATTTAATTAATATTTTCTTGTGTGGAATTAATGAAAACTGATTGTATTAAGCAAAATAATCACTAATTTTATTATTAGACACAAATGAGGCAGCAAAAGCAAAAAAAATGCTTGAAGAGCAGCTGAGACAGCGACCCGTGGAGATAACCAACCGCAGAAGTCCTCTTCAACCTCAGCTTCCATACCGGTACGAGACAAATTTTCACCTTGGTCCATTCTAAATAATATCGTCGGGACGCAGCAGCAGCAAGTAGGCACACCTTTGTCGTGTTCTATAAAGGAGGACTCTTATTTCAAAAAGAGAATATTGTACCTATGTTTAACGACACTGGGAAATTTAACGATTCATTGCAATTACGGCAACTTAATCGCGACATTTATCCCAACCTTGCCAAAACATTTACGCTAATATGGCAGCATAATGGCAACTTCAGTTCCGTGCGAGAGGATATTCAGCAAGAGCCCTGGCTAACGATTAATAACGCCCGCACACAGTTGAAGACACACAAAATTGCGCAATTGACTTATTTAAATGTTAATTTAGATCTAAAGAGTATTTATTTATGGAAAGGAAGACAAACGAACGATAAACGACAAACGAAAATATGTATAAAAATGTAATTATGTAAAATATTATACATATTTAGAACTGTGAGTAAATAGCCAAACAAACAGAATAACTGTACCTATTGTACAATATTTTTGTTGTCATTATATTAAATAAAAAACAGATATAATAAAAAAACTCTAACATTGTAAATAACGCAAATAATATTATAAGTAAAAACATTACTTATATACTTAAAAAACTATACAGTGTAAATAAAAGTGCAAAAACAAATAATAGTGAAGTCATTGAAAAATGTAAATAAACTGCAAAATCTATCAAAAATGTAAATTAACTGTAAATATTAATCATCATTGTATATACAATCAAATTAACTTTTAAATACGCCTGCATTTATTATTAAATTTAATATGTATTTTTTTATCATTAAAACCATAGTTTCACAGTAAACAAACAATAATCAATAATAAATACATTGAATGCAGTCAGTCCTAAGCCTGAATATACTGAAAATATGAAGGGAAGTTAATTTATTGATTTCACTGTATAGCTACAATAAACACTTAGATATAAACTTAGATAAACACATTTTCAATGTAACTGTTATCTCCACAAACTACACAGTTACAGCACAGTAACTGTATAGTTGATGCAGGTTTTTGTCAAGTATTTGCCTCTCTGAAAGAGGAGAACTGGTCCATTTGGTGGCATTGTTTCAGCGAGCGGAAATGCCATACCGCCCTTATTCATCTTCCCCCGGATGCATTATAAGGACCACTTCTTAGAAGGTGTTCCAGAAGCACTGCTCTTCTGGGTTACGAGAAGTGGTTGGATAAATTCAAATATTTTTGTAAATGTTCTAAAGCACATACAGGAACGCTCCTTATGTTCGAAAAAAAATCCAATATGATTGTTTTCGCTAGTATTTTGAATCCGTTACAAGAAAAGGTTTTTCTTATCGCAGTATCAAACAAAAATACTAAAGTTTTTGTTTTAATCAGTCCACTCATGAAGAGGGTTTTCATGTCTGATATTACTAATAACATGCTGTTTGTTGACTACATCTTCGTGTGATCAAAGTGATACAGCGATTACATTTTTATTAACATTAAGTAAACTTGGTGTTGGCCTGAGCATAAAATTGATATTTCCAAACGACAAATAATCATGTCTTCTTTTCCAAGCTTAAGTTTGCTAGTAATGAGGAAATTGCAAAATATCTTACCAACAAACTATTTCAAATTCATACGTAAAATCTTGCAAAAACTTAATTAAACATCTAGAGCACGAATGGGAAAAAAGGACAAAGTAGTGTACGGCATACAGAATCAATATAATGAACAGAAAAAGTCATACCAACAATTATACAGAAGCATCAATTCGCATATTCAACAATATAATTTTGCAGCGATGTAAAGCTTTCAACGTGTGCGCTTTGATCGATTTCTTAGCTGACATATTTGAAAAATACCAATACCGGAGAATTATAAAGCTTGCAAATTGTCTTCAAACTAACTCTTCAGCTTATTTGAAATTTAGTAAACTGGCGAAGGAGGTGAACAAAATAACTGGCATTACTAATTATGAAATTTTAGTTAAATCAACAGCAAGTGAACTTGAATACTCGGTCGACATTAAAATCCGTGCTGTGATTTCGATATTGGTCAAGGAGGAGCATTTAGCAAACATTTATGGGCTGGTAAAATGAAGTACGGAATTGTATTAAAAACTTCCCCCAAGCTTTCAAAAGTTGACCGAATAACTTGTGCCAAGATTGCTTCAAATGTCGACTTTTGAAGAATTGAAACAGAAGAACAAGAACAAGAAAATGTACAAGAAGTCAGTTTATCTTATTTCGAAAGTAACTCAAAAGCACAAGAGCTGCATCCATAACAAAGTACTTCTAACATTTCTCAGAATTATACTAGTTCAGTATGCGTAGAAAATTACAACGAATGTCTCGCACAAATGCAAGGAGAAAATAGGAAACATTTTCAAGCGACATCCCAGCACGCCCAATTTGAAAGCAATTTGCTTATTATCTTCTGCACTAAAATCCATAACAACAGACCAGCAAGCACAAAACTTTATATATAACAATTTGAAACGGTTACTGTTGCAGACGGCCGTTTTTAATTAAGGCATTTAAGACTTCTGTTTAGAAATCCGCGCTTTTTTGAACATGTTAAATATAAGTAGCAATAGGATTCGTCTAGTTAAAAAATTAAATTGTTTAAATAAAGTGTTAAATGTAAAATGTGCACGACAATTATAGTTCGTAGAAAATAGACATAAGATAGGGTACGACCCTCATAAATTTAAGTTGACATTAATTTAATAGATGAAGTGGCAAAGTGTGTTTGCGATACGTCACCATGTGAGAGCAGACAATGGTCCCGGGCCGAACGGAGACCCACAAAGGGAGTGTGTTTAAGAAATTAACATTTGGCGCCAGTCTGTGGACGAGCCGGGAAACAAATGTGAAGTTTCAAGTGCCCTTTTTTGCAATCTCGGGTAAGGGTCTCGGCGCATATGGGAGTAACCGTCCTCAAGTATATTGTTTAGAATTAAGGAAATAAATTACACTTTGCGCCCGGCAGCAACTCGCAGAAATATTCGTGAGAGTAATTTTGGATGGCTTTCAACATGGTAAAGCTACGAAGCGGGTTAGCTAGCAAAATTATTAAGTTTAGTAGTTTTTTCATGAATACACAGTTCGTGTCCGACCGTCGTAGCGGACGGACGTGTTGCTGTACGCCTTCGTTCGGAAGAGAGCTGTGCAGATCTA
>JAOCPS010238117.1:0-13617 GCA_025505425.1 Graphium colonna | reverse complement strand
GGGCTGGTTCTTTCCTCGCCCAAAGGTTAAATATAACCATTCAGCGAGGAAATGCAGCCAGCGTTCTTGGCACCATGTCACGAGGAGTTAGTTATTTGATTATTGTGTTTAGATTAGTTATATTGCTCTGTAAATATTTTTGTTGTTAATTATTGTTTATAAAAATAATTGATTATTTATTAATTTATTACTTTTTTATTTATATTTTTTTATTTCAATATCTATTTTATTTATTGTTTATTTGTATTTTTATTTATTTATTATTGCCGTTTGCTTTTATATCTTATTCATGTAAATAGCTGTTTCTTTATATATTATTTTTATATTTTTTTGTATAAATCAGTATTAACAAAAGATAAGTGTTAAGATAATTTTGTAAAGTAGTTCTTTTTTATTTTATCTCTAAAATAATCATAATAAAAAATGTACACCCGAATTATTATTTTCTGTATACCTCGAATAGAACTTGAAAATAATATTTTTATAACAAGGAGCTTCGTTCCTATCTGGTGTCCCACAACAACACACGGTTTTTTACGCATAACAAAAATATGGTATCATGCTTTTTCTACCTTGTTGCTTAAGCTTGTTCAATAAGACAAAACTTTAACAATTTTTTTTATAAATAATTAACACAAATTTCAACAAGTCATATTGTATGATTTTTTACATAATGTCATGTAACGAAAATGTTACTTAAGCATAAGACGTTTGTGGACAAGGAAAACATTATTCTATGGATGACTACAAAGGTTAACGGGGCTCTTTAGAGGTACTTCCCTGGTTAAACGAACAGCGTGCTATCTTTATGAACCCATTGGCTACGGTCTAACAATGTGCCGATATACATAAGTGTAACAAATCGCAAAGTCAAGATTATATTAATGTATGTATGTAAATATAGAAGAATCGTAATTTGCGGATGTCTGTGCACTATATATATTTAAAAATAAATAATATAAGCCACCTTAAAGCAGCAATAGAATTAAAAAAAATGTATCTTATTGTATGTTTGTAAGAGCGTTACACAAATACAACTTATTGAAATTGTTAACGACTTACGGTATATGTTTAACTGAAAATATTCTGCTTAGAAGCCGGGAACAAATTATAAAATCTGGTTTTATACTAATATAAAGGTACCTATGTACCTAGCTATAAAATTGCCGTTCTTCAGTACTGGTCATAAAAATTCAAATAAAATGAAATGGAATGAAAATGTCTTCTAAATTCAAATTAATTTTGTTTTAAAAACATGACATTCTTTTCACAAACTCAATCTTTTGTTTATTGATTAGCGTTGTATTTTCATTACATTTGAATATGTTTCATCATATAGATACTTAAAAATTCGTGTTATTATGGAATATGCGTTCCATCGTGGTACCAATGCGACACAAACGACACGTAATATGAAAAACATTTACGGAGACTGTACAAACGAACGCACAACCCGTTATTAGTTTTCCCGGTTCCGTTCTGGAAATTTTGACTTGAGAATTAAAGGCGATTGCGGAAACTGATGAAACTCAATCTACAGCTGAGCTAGCAGCAGTTTTTGATGTTAGCATCAAAACAATATTGAGGTAATTTGCGAAAAATTAGCAAAGTAAAAGAGCTTGATAGATGGGTTCCCCGCGAACCTAACGATCTCCAGCGCAACGTACTTCGAGACCTGCCTCGTGCTACTCAACAGGCAAAAAAATGAAGGAATTTTGAACCGAATTGTTACGTGCGACGAAAAGGGGATTCTGTTCCGACAGTTGAAAGCGCTCAGCGAGTTAGTTAGATCTTGGTTCAGCACCAGAGCAATGCCCTAAACCAATTATGACCCCTAAAAAGATGATGGTCACTGTTTGATGGTCTAGTGCGGATGTGATTCACCACAGCTTTTTACAAAATGGCATGAGCACTGCAGATGTGTGCAGTGTATAAAGAACTGGAGATAATAATGGAGAAGCTTGCACATCTCCAACCACCTTTGGTTCGGTCGTCCCCACTGCTCCTTCACGACATAACATGACCCTATACTGTGCAACAGACAGTCTCCAAGCTGAAAGAGCTGAGCTGTCCCTCATTCGCCATATTTACCAGACCTTGCATCTACCGACTATTACTTTTTCCAAAATTTAAACAACTTTTTAGTGAGTAAAAAAGTCAATTCCCGAGAGCCAGTACAAAAAGTACAATAAAAATAAACAACTACCTTATTAACAGGTCAAAAAGAAATCTCATAAAAAATCGAGTAAAACCATAATAACAGCTAGTCATAGCGGAGTAATAATTCCAATATTTATTTATTTTATTGAATTGCAAAATTTATTTTATACAAAAAAGAAGGTTAGTTGATTGATAGTTATGTGTATAATAACTATCAATCAACTAACCTTCTTTTTGTTAAAATTAATATTCATTCCACAAATTACTCTAACTGAAAAATGGAATATAGTAACAATTTATTTTATTACTTAATTAAACACTTGTCTAATATTTTTACTCACATGTTTGTTAATATTTATTTACATAATATTTTGTCAGAACAATTTAACAATATAATACAGCAATTTAATAATTGGTTTGAAAGTGTAAGGCTCGATACTACATAATAGGGTATATATCTTTATTTCTCGGTATCCAGCATTTCATTTTGGAATGCGGTGCGCTAGTGATTGTTCAATTTTCGGACATAGTGAAACACGTCGTATGTACAGGGTATTATCGTGCAAAATTACCAGTTATCACTCTGATGCCACAAGACGTCAAGAGAAAATCCAAAAGATGTCCAAGAACGACTTCTTTCGAGGTAAATAAAACTAGGGCCCAGTTTTTGTAAAACGCAAAAGGTGTGAATCAGATCCCACCTAGATCCTAAAATATGTATGTTATTGGTTAAAAGGAAAAACAGCAGATGTTGAGGTATTGGGTATCTGATTCTTAATAAAAGGAATGTTAAATTATGAAATTTTAATAAGAGAAAAGCGGCCTAGGACAGAAAAAAATGGTGAAATCTGGAGGCGCAGACCCACTTTGCGTCACTGAGCCAGCGAAAGTAAGTAAATAATTTATGAAATACCGTGTTTTATTTCTACAAAATACTAAGTATGTTATTATAACTCGATTTCTACAATTGTTGTGTCGAATAAGGTTTTCAATTATAATTTAAATATTATAATTTACTGTGAGTACACAATGAATCACTACCTAGGTATGTTATTCAAATGCAATTATCAGTTTGTATGGAGGTACTCGCGTAGAAAACGTAACTCTGAATCAATATTAACACAACTTGGTATATAGGATCTACTATTATTATCAACAATTCATATTTAAATTAATATGGTATCACGAGGTCTAATATTCGCAGAACAACTAGCCATAGTAATAATTCGATTAAGTAAGTGCTTTTATTCAATAAAGTTTTAGGCTTTTATTAAAACTGTACCTTATACATAAATGTTTATAACCACTGTCAGCAGGCTAAGAGATCATTGAACGTAATCTTCCTACTCCGCGATCAGACTATAAACCGATCAGATTTATGTCATGAAATTTTAAATCTTCCCCTGGCAATTATGTCGACAATACAAAGTTCTCATGCTAAAAATACTTTATCTTCTGGGAAGCCATAGTTGTCCTTTTACTGTGATATTACAATATATTTATCTCAATAGTTGACCATTTCCATTACCGAGAAATGAAAAACAGCTTTCGAATAGTTTCTGAGCATAATACCAGTAACTTTTCAAAGGCTGTTCCTTATTTCTTTGGAATAGAATTTTTTACTAAATGTACATAGGATACGTTCATTCACATATATATAAACAACAATCATAAATTACCCGTGACAGCATAAGTACAAAATTTTACAACGCTCATTTACTGGGATGCCTCAGAAGTAAAGAGAATAAATATACTTAACAATATTTAATTAAAAATAATCTGTTATAATATAGATTTAGTATACAAATAAAGGTAAACTTATTTATTTTTAATTTATTATATTTTTCTGATATTGATTGCAGCATTCTTCATGACTGCTTTTCCAGACGTAGCTGCTACTCTTTTAGCCAATCTCTCTGTGTTTAAAAGATCTCAACGTTTGTGATATATCTGTATACTCTTTTTTGCACAGGGTCAAAAACATTTCAATACCTCGAGGTTGAGGAACATTCGGGGCATTATTTAGCTTAGTTACAAACTCAACACCTGCAGTCTGTCAGTACTAAGTAACATTAAACTCATAATGGCATGAAGCCAAGTCCAGCCAAAATAAAACATCTTGTCTCTGGTAATGCCTATCTATAAAAGGAATTAAGCGTTTGATAATGCACTCTCTAAGAAAAGTCTAGGAGTTCATAGACCCTGTTTTATAATAGAGTTCAGAAACATTACCGTTTTCATCAATAGCTTGCCAAACAAGGTACTTTTTAAAAAAACTTAGCCTTAGGTACGATTATTTCATTGTAATCAACATCGTCGCGACTGGTTACGTGGAAATATTGTTTTCCAGGAACATCATTCGGGTCAACCGGTCGTAAGTCTCATCGTCAATTATAAGAACTTTTTTCAAAGATTTTTCATAAACTTTACGGCACCCTCCCTTGACACGCGCCTCCTGATACTTGACATATGTGGGAGTGGCAAATTTTTACAAAAGCTTTCAATCCTACATACAATTATTAATCCTACAACGAAATTTTCAATTTATCCGCCGCAATTCTCACCGATGTTGAAGGTGCCTGTTCAAAATTCTTTTTTATTTGGTTTAAATTTCTAGGTATAATAATACTGTACATAGTCTTCCCAGAATCATCACAAAACTTGCTCTCCGGGCTCCCCAGGCCTCGGGCGCTTACTCGAGGGAGTTTGCCGCCCATAACAGCGAGCCAAGTTGGAAGGCGCACTCGTTGTTCCGGTGCGCCTTACCTGGAGGAGATTGCCCCTGAGAAGGAGCTACTTAGGCGGCCAACGCTGGTTGCTGGGGTCGCGGAAATGTGCGAAAGCGTGTGGCCCTGCCTATATGCGCCGACGTGGAACAACGTGGAGGTTTTAATCGGTGAGAGTCCGACAAAACCCGTTTTGCCCCCGCGAGGGTATGCGTTTTCTGCATTTCCTTCACGTAAAACAAAAAAAACCTATTTGTCTTATATTATTTTGAATAACATCTTAATAAATTTATCTGTACAGTTAAGTTGTGAAATGATAAAATAATGATATAACATAAACTTATTTTGTTAAATTAAAAAAGGTATAATAATCCAAAACCATTATAACATATACTGTTGGCTTAAATAAAATTTCAATATTTTGAATAACTTTACTTAGGAAATCATTAAAAGAATCAAAAATGTGTGCGTTTATTTTTGTTATATTATGGTTTACATTTGTTAATTTTATAAATAAATCGTGGGCGGGTTTCGTTCAGATACAGTAAAATTTACAGGACTAAGGAATTAGTTTGAGAATACATTTGGGGATCCACAAACATGAAACGTTTGTTGTTGTAAAATAGGTTATTGGTACTAAGAACACTTAAAATAAAAAAGGTTATCGGTTTGAACCCAAACAGCAATTATTGAAAATATATCTTAAGATTCTATAACTCTATGTTTCTAATGAAAAACAATTATTCATTATTTCCATTGTATTAGTAATTCCCCTCAATCTGAGAGTCACTCCTCTGGGTAAGTACCTAATTTTCCTTAAGTTTCAGTTATAAATGCTCATAAGAAACAAACCGAGTAGTATACCTACGGTTCTGTGCGGTGAAAAACGCCTTGCTGTTCATCATGTCTAAACTTTTATTAGTTATCGTATTCGTTGCGACAGCTTTAATAGCCGAAATATCGTGCCAGCGCATAATATATCCAACATACAGACCGCCCCCAAGAAGACCTGTGATCATCAGGACTGTTCGTCAAGCAGAAAATTATGAGCCCCTGTGGCTATACAAGGAGGACAATATAGATAGAGCTCCCGGCACCGGTGACTATCCTTATCTGCCACCGTATATCGACGATATAAAACTGGACCCACACACAAGGACAGCTCGCAGCTTCGACTCACGAAGCTCCAAGCACTTCGGCGGAAGCCGTTCCACCTCTGGCGGCAGCCGAGACACTGGCGCTACTCATCCTGGGTACAACCGTCGTAATGCTTGAGTGCGTCGCAGGTCGTGGGTTCGATTCCCACACGGAGCAAATATTTGTACGACCTACAAATAGTTGTTTCGGATCTGGGTATTTGTCTTTGTGTGATTTATGTTTGTAAAATTCTCTTGTAACACAATACTTTGATCTAATAATAAGGGCAGCGTTTTAAAAAAAATTATAGGTTAAAGAGTTGGTTTTGTATTAATCCTATTTAAAATTCCGACGTTTCACATTATTTTTATTCAATAAACTATATTATTATGTCATATAACCATGTGTATAAAAATAATATGTTTTTATTTAAGGTTGGATGCGGATATAACCATAGATAACGAAATTTTATTCGATTGGTATTTCCCTACAACTAAGTGGCTTGTGCTAATCATGACTTCGAATGTAGTTATAATGAGCACGTTTAAAGCAAGTAATAATTATTTTGGAAATTTCGTGTTAGGATTCATTGTGTGGGATAAGGATAGCTTATACTTCAAAAAATGTAGTTCATACTTAAACTCGTGTATTTACCTTATTTAAAGTAGTATAAATGCATACCGTATATCCAATGCATTTTGCTATCGCATAAAACTTTTCTTATTTAATATAAATTATAATATTTCAAAAAAAATGTTTTTATTAATTATGTACATAAAACCATAATTTAATGTCTGAATATATCCTAAAGCTTTTACACAAATTATCACAAAGTGAAGGTATAGTGAAAAAAACACTTATGAACTAATATCAAAAATATTGGGAAATGTTATTGCCTTGGCGGCAATTGGTAGTTATATATTGTTCTCTTATTGGTATAATGTATTATTTTAATACAAATAATAATACATAATCGAATAGTTATAAAGTCTTCAGCATGATTTTGTCCACTTTTATATGAAAAGATCCTAGGATATTAAAAAATAAATGTAGAATTTTATTGCTTATTAAAATACAAAACTGTAAGAAATCTTCTTCCCTACGACTTTATAAGTAAATATATCAAAACAATATTGTTTAGAAAGTTAAATTACTTACAAACGAAGTCTAATAAATTATTCTTCTAACCCAAAAAATACAACATGGTGTAAATCTGGCAGATAAAAGAAAGGAATGTATGATTCATATAAAATAATTAAAATAATATATTTGAATATTTTATAAAAAGTAATTTTACAGAAGTCGTTACTGTACATTTAAATAGTTCTTAGAATTTCTAATAACTGGTACCTGTACCTCATTTAGTAGGCTAACTCCAAATAAAAGTAAAGTAAAGTAACAGCCAATATTTAAATTGTCCCACAGCTGGCAAAAGACCTCCTTCAGAACGAGGGTATAGGGAATTCAAGTGCAGATTCGCAGACTACACATATTTCGAAAATATATAACTCAATTAGAGATTTAGGAGTTACGTTTGACTCAAAGCTCAACTTTGACAAGCATATAAACGACACTGTAAACAAAATCACTAGACTTACGTATTTTTATTCACTAGACTAAGTACTTACGCAAATTTTGTCTCTAACACGTCCCTTAATCAAGAACCATATACAGACAAAATTCTCACCTTGTGAGTGTTTGCCGTTTATATGATGACACACAAGTGCCACACTACTGCCACATCTTTGAAGAAAATTATTTGTAAAAACTTATTTAATATAATTGATTCTTGAATTTCGTTCATTTACCTACACAACATCTGTTTAAAGATAAATATTATAAGTTTCTATTTAATGTTGGTTTTTTTTTTGTATTTTTCAGTTATTGTTACACTTTTGTCTCAATTTATATTTTACTTGTATTTACTCATCTAGATGTGAAAACTTTTAATTGGCCGTAATTCTTCTATACTTTTAATTAACGAATCTTAGTTGTAAATTTCCGAAAATAGATACGCAGAGTACATGGCAAATCAGCATAAAAAATTGCAATTAGAAAACTAAATATTTCATTGATGCTGGCACCGGGAATCGAACTCAGGTTCGCCTCGAGTACACAAAATAGAAAGCAAGCGCCGGACACTTAGCTACCACAGCTGATTATAAGGTATGACATGAATTAAAACATCAGAACATATAATACATCTAATTGTTTAATCTCAGAACATTACCAATTATTAAATCTCTTTAAGCGAAACCATGGACATGGCATCTTATGCTTTAACGGCTTTATGAAAAAAAATAAAAGTTAGATAAGAAATCTTGAAAAAATAAGTTTTATTTTTTTGTTTTTCTTTTATCTTTTAAATGACACTAAACCTGAATGTAAGCGAATTATTGCCGCAGTGACTTTTTACAATATAATTTTCACCGCTTCCTTGCACAAGGAGAAGCAGTGTGACGTATACCTGTACAGGTAGAAGCAGTGTGACGCGGATTCGGACCCTACCTGCTCCACAACGATGACTCTATGTTGTCCTTTCAGGTTTGAATAAGAAACTTTAGGCATTATACAAACTTTATTACGGCATTTATTCAGACTACCTACACACTTGTCTCATACCGGAAAAATACGAAAGAAGTGGCTTTGAAATTATACACTCTCTACGGTACTCTTGTGGTAGCTAAAAGATCTAAATATGTAAAGGTTAATTAACTAAGTTCAAATTATTTATATCAAGTAACCGTAACCGTTTTAGAACGTCTGATTACGCTTCTTGC
This sequence comes from Graphium colonna, assembly GCA_025505425.1. Classification (NCBI taxonomy): domain Eukaryota; kingdom Metazoa; phylum Arthropoda; class Insecta; order Lepidoptera; family Papilionidae; genus Graphium; species Graphium colonna. The sequence continues at coordinate 4,814 of JAOCPS010238117.1, read as the reverse complement.
GTATATGACACTTCAATTGGTGTGTTAAAATATCAAAATGAAAATTGTTTTATGAAGCTTGTTCAAATAAACTGTTATGGGTATTGATTTTAAATCGATATGGGATTTCCGACTTTGTCTTTGTATAACAATATTAAGCTTCTAGTATTTACTTGTACTATGAAGAGTTTCATCATGAAAACTCTAACCCATAAAAGGTCTATTAGTATATTTCCACGAACTGAAGACTCCATGTTAATGGCATCATGCGTAAGGACATGCGTGCTTTAACAAAAATGATGCCACTGAGGGCGATCACGGCAAGCGGGCATTGATCGTGTTTGTCATCGATTGTTCGGATTCTGGAGGTTTTTAAAATTGACCTTCATGGTGGATATACAGCTTCTATACAACATGATGTCAGTAGAGTCTAAAAAAGTTGATTTTTTTCAGTTACAATAACTATATTACTCTGTGGCTTTTGTATACTATTACTATGATGCGGAAGATCGCATCGTCTTTTCCCACTCCTATCCCCTCCAAATCCTTAATCCCCACCCATCATATCCAATAAACCCAATGTAACCAATTTCCTAGGTTGACAACACACTCGCAACTCTCCGGATGTTGTGTGTGTCCATGGGCGATGGGATCACTTATCAGGTGAACCGTCTGCTCGTATGTCTTCCTTTCCATTAAAAAAGACGAAAAAAAAATATATGGTCAAGGTACACGCATGTACAATAAAATCTGTGTATTAAATCTGCCATTAGATATATTTTAGAATTTCTTTTCGATAATTGATTCCCTTGAGTAAAGAAATTACTATTACGACTATAAAACCATTTTGAAATTAAAAAAAATAACACGTTTTTCATTGATTTTTAACAAAAACTATAAATTTAAACCCTCAGGGAACTCAGAAAAAAACGCAGCGCTTTGCAATTTTGAGGGATTTTTAGGAACATTTTAATGATAAAAATTACCGAAGATCGTTCATGCATAATATCCAAAGTTATACCAAATTATTCGAATATCCCTTAATTCACCAATTTTTAGCTTTTTTTCAGTCAACGTTATCATCATAACAGGGCTGGTTCTTTTTTCGTGCAAAGGTATAACCATTCAGTGAGGAAATGCAGCCAGCGTTGTTGGCACCACGCCGCGGGGAGTATGATTATTTGATCATTGTAGTTAAATTAGCTGCATTGCTTTCTAAAGATATATATAACGTAAACACATTGGATTGTTATTGTAAAAAGAAAAAAAAGTGCTTCGTACTTTTATTTACGACTAGTTAAGACTAATAATCAATATTGCTGAGAGTTATAAGTGTAATAAAAAAATAACAATATAATACTTTAATCGGGACTACTGTAATTAAAGAAAGAATATCTACTCTAATTCAATCCATAGAGAATCATGCGCGGTCTCAGGAGAGACTATTGGAACCAACATGTCCATATGATTTTCAGTAAAATCATCTGCTCCTTCAACTTCTTTCTGATCTAGCTACGCTAAGCCGTTAGCGCTTGCGCATAGTAACGCACAGTAACTGACGGTCGCACTTTGCACTTTTCCGTGATAATCGCACTTCGCGGAACATACACGCTTGCTTTGCTGGTGCAATGTGGGCTGCTCTTGTGATAGAAGCAAAGTAAATACCGCATGTACTGCAGCATCTTTTCTCTGAATCATCACGTACACTTGGGCAATAGAGATCATAAGACATGCTGATGAATGCATTTAGCGGTTGAATCGGTAGGCTGTGGCGTATTAGAAATAAAGCAAATTACTTTCCATCATGCTCTTTGTCAAATGTCCATCAACACGAGTGATAGAATATGGAAGTGGCAGAAAACGGTCATGAAAAATCATATGCAGATCACTCTGGTGTGGGCTGCAGCACTTCTGGTTATCGCATCATTTTGAAATTATCCTTTTCCAGACATTCGTCTAATGTTCTGCCATTGGAATCCAAATGTTTCCAAAAGAATCATGGGAAAGCACAACATCTGTTAATTCTCGACTGAGTGGAGCCATGCGTCTCTCTATTCTGTTGAATGCGCTCCTACCAGAAGCATTTGTCACAATAAATGCTGCGTCCAAATCATATTGTTTGAAATGCTCTATGGCATGTGCGACCACTTTGCAATATCGCGGACCTTTCTCGTCTTGCCCACCGTCACTTGAAATTATAACTATATATACCTATACAGGCTTAACTTTGCTGTCTATATTCTTTATAAATTTGAAAAAAGACTCAATTGTTAAAAGAGTGTCCAAGTCTTGAGCGTGACTAGTTGCAGTTGACGAAGAGTGCTTGGCACTTCGTATTGCTATGTAAGTTGGTCCACTATATGAAACAGCTCTTGCTAGTCCCACCTCATTGGGTTTCCCTTCACACAAAGCATACACACTTAATTTGTGCCCCTAAGCAATCACAAAGTCGTGATCTGGTAACGACACTTCATATTCAACGTGCATTAATAATGGCGCCTGCTCGTTTGCTGCTGTCAGGCCGATGGGAATGCGGGCTTTGTCATTCTGAGATAAAAAAGTTACAGAGTCAGGACTAAGTATCTATAGCTATCGTTTCTAGCGACCTTATGGAGGCAACAGAAAAGTATTGGTCTTGGTGTGCCTTATAATGGTCAGCTTCAGGACGACTCAGCTTCACCGGCACAGTCACTACATGACGCTTAGCTCCTCGTGTATTTGCCCGTCTAGGCAACAGTCAAGTATAAGTAGCACTTCGTGAAATATAAAATCCCAGCTCGCTTAGTTTATTTGTAAGTTCTAAAAGCATATCGACCATGCGAACTATCTCACAACGACGACGCTCTTAAATAGAAGCACCAAACAGGGCTAAGTCACTTATTGTTTTTAGCAATTCAGACTGTTCTTCTTCTAAACGTGGGTGTCCAGGGTCAGCACGAGGCGTCAACGACTTAGCTGCATCGGGATTCTTTAAACAGAATTCAATTATTTTTTGTTTTTATTTTTCTGTGCGTCATAGAGTACACTCTCTGATTTTCTTTAAGCTTGAGCTTCTTCTCACAAATGTCAATTTGTCGCCGCAAATTACACGCTTTATCAAATTCAGTGCCATCAGCTACAAAAGACCTTTTGCGCCTTTCCGTTAAGTCAAGCTCCATATGCAGCTTAGCAATCTTTTTCTTCATAGTACCTTCTGCTGGAGTGGGACGTACGTTGGATGGTGTAGTGTTCAACATAGCTTCATCCTCATCACGTTAATCACAAGAGGCAGATTTTTCCGTTTCGAAGCGCCTGTGAAATGCAGAAAACTTTTATTTTGAATAGAACAAAATGAAGAAAACGTCACCTATAGAAATAAAGGCGAATACTAACCTGCCGTTTGAGGGCCAATATCCAAATCTTGATCTCCTGACTGCTGATCATTAATCTCATCCTGAACCGCAGATTCCGCGTGTTAAATGTTATGATCGTTGATCTGAACCTGACCTACACATTCCACGTTTGGAACACTCTCAGTGCTTGTCCTAGTCTGAATCAAATCTCTGTTAGAGATCTTAGTGTTAGTCTGAAATCAAAGTATCACAGTAAAGAAATGAATCTAATAAATTAAAAAGATGGATTAACACAAAATTGAGAAGTATTGAATTATGGCCTTACATACATGAAGAATTTTCGAAAAATCATTATTTTATTTACTGATTACTATTCCTTATAGTCTCGGGTGTATTTTTGTCTAAGTTCATTGTAAAAATTCCCCATAAATCGAAAGTTATTATAAAAAACGTGACTGCCCGACGAAACGGACTGACGTGCGCCTACCTGCGTAGACTTGTTTTCTCTGCGTAATAATTCGTCGATTAGAAAAAAAATCAACAACGATTGTTTACTGACAAGGAAGGCGTACAATATGAAGCTGGAATGGGAGATTAGACGTAAGTTGACAAAATAAATTTAAGAATTCATAAAGTTCTTGCTTCAGCCGCACGCGACTTCGAGCGAAACGCACTTGAAACTAAACGCGTGTTTCTCGAAACTACTTTTTCTCACACAGTCTGGATGATAACTCGTAAAGTTTTTAATATTTTTTGATGCTTTCTTTTTTAATATTTGGGATTCTTTTCTCTTATTGATATGGAGATTAGAAAATTTTATAAACACAATTAAATGTGACCTTTTTGACACAAAATTAACATTTTTTATTTAAATTACCGTAAATTGTTTAATTTTTCGAATTTCAAAAATCGGGCTCGATAGACTATAACTACAACATAATTCTACAAGAATTTATTTACATTTTGCAAATCTGTCAACATTGGAAGAAGAAATGATGTTGACCGTGGACTAAATTTTTTTATAGTGCTTCAGAAAATGTAATTTTTCTTGTAGTATTTTTGAAAAAAAAATATTGAAATATTAAAAAAAAAAAAAATTATTTGTATTTGTGTAAAAATTATTTCTATCAATGTCTTTTTCTATGCCTGCTAAAAACAGTTTTTCTTATGGCGCGTTTACGGTACCGCTGGACGTATGTAAGGCCTTATGTAAAAACAGTAAAGGATATAACTGCACTAATATTTTGTAGTTTAATTATGATTTTAGCATATTTTATCAAGAATTTCGGTTATTGTTTCCCCAAGAGTGTTTTCAATAGCCCATATTTTAGAAGAAAGAATTTTATTGATGCAGCGAATTTTTTGATATAGGTCCCTTGACTCGTGCTTGTTTGCGTGGACCTCAATTTCTACACATATATTTTGTAGATAGGAGTTATGATATCGCCTACATCCCTCCTGTATGCTAGCAGGCTTTCATTTATAATCCTTATGTCAGCTCCC
>JAOCPS010238007.1:0-13617 GCA_025505425.1 Graphium colonna | reverse complement strand
AAGTATCACCACCCTTTTCAGAGTCGGCAAAAAATGAAATATGCATGACTTTTGGGCATGCTGGATGGCCATGTCTACCCTTTTCTTTTCCCATTCCTCTGCCCTCCAAATCCGTAATCCAGACCCATCCTATCCCATAAACTTATTCTTTCCATTTTCCCGGTTTGACTACGCAGTTCAGACTTTTCGGATGTTGCGTGTGTCTATGGGCAACGGGATCGCTTACAATCAGGTGAACCGTGAACTCGTTTGTCTTCTTTTCCATAGAAAAAACATCATATATATATATTACACATAAAAATATTACGGATGTTATTTGCCGGCTAGGGTACCCCTCCACAACGGCCCATAAGGAACTTCGTTCCGAATAAATTGTGCTCTAGCAGACTATAGAAAATCAGGTATACCTGTGAAATTAAATGTACAAGATTTTTTAATCGTATGTTGGTTCCGGTCAGAAAGAAGCAATCGAATTGTTTTCTAGTTTTTAGATTTCACTTTAGAATACCTAAATAAGTTTGAAGTCGCATTGGGGTGGTAAGTACTTTATTGCTGTGGAACTCTCTACCATGAGGAGAGACGAAGGAGGAAATTAATGCAAGACTTTAAATTATTTAGGTATGAATATTAAACAAAACGTGAAACAGAGACATTAAAATATAACAGAAAGGTAAATTCTTATTAATGTAGGGCTCTAGCATAAAAGTCTTCTACTGCAAATACATCTAATGGATCATATTATTAGAGTACACAATATTCTTTTTATAGAAAACCCTGTAACCAAAATAATTTCTTATATTTTTAGGTACGAAATTCGATAAATATTGTAATGGAAACAATGTTCTTATTGTTAACTCATTTTACCTCGATATATAAAGAAGTTGTTATGCTAGTGAAAGCTGATGAAGTTCAAGAGCTTTTAAACATCATGAAAGGTATCTGAATTTTCATTTTTATGAAATTTTAAAATTTAATTAAGTAAAACTGAAATATTTTTATTGGTTTGTCCACTATAGGTGTGATAAAAAGGCATAAATTATATAGCCCTTTGTTAGTCCCACTTAAGCTTGAAACCGTCTCGATATTTTTTATTTTTAATGTTAGTATTTCTTCAAGATAAGTTTATGAAACAAAAAATTCAGAAAAATACAAGGGATAAGTTATTATTTCTACCTAGTCCAGCCATAAGTTCTGTCACAAATTAAAACGCATTTTATGGAATACTGTAATATTATAACTACTTTTTGAAATGGCCTCCTTTGGCTTTTTACAGTGACTTTTTAATTGTAAAGATTGGGCGGGTGTTTATCGACGATAAACACAGAGTTTTAGGTCTTGTTTTATAATACGTGACGGAGGCATAGCGGAAATCTTCAATTCTCGTTATAATTTTTTTTGCTTCCTAATGGGATTTCGACGAATTTTGCTTTAACGACATTGCCTTCGCATTTCTAACAACACGCGACCGCCTCAGTCTTTACTGGTATTTCACGGAGGAAATGTTGTTGTATCTATTGATAGTACGACATACGAATATATGGCAGATTTAAAGCTTTTTAAATGTCTGGAATATGACTGACGGCTCCATAACCCCTTTGTGCAAGGCGATCACTGCAATCCTATTTTCTGGAACACCTTATTTCATATTGTGATTTGATAATGTACACGAAAATATATGTGAAATGGCGCAAAATCTAAAGAAGTTTTTAAAATAATAACCGTGTTCCTAATTCAAAATAATTAAAAACTGAATAAAAGAAGAGTTTTTAAGTAACAGCATTTTTGGCCGGGCTAGTTAATATTATTTCAGATACAAAAATCTTTTATACTTATTTCAACTCAACTTGGCACATGGATTTATATGTGCATATTCCTGTAAATAAGCTACGCAGTGACGCGTCAGGCGTAGTCTAAGCACGGCACAAAAGCAAGTGTTACTATCGCTTAATTTTGCTGATACAATGAGGTAACATAAATATTATACCAAAATCATTAACTATACCAAAATAGAAATGTAAAAATGGTTTACAAAAAAATATTACTATATGTTTTATACATGTGACAAAAAATTTAAAACTCAACGAATTTTTTGAAAAAAGTAAGATAACCAATTAACAAAATTTGTAAAAATATTTACTTTGTATTTCGTATGTCTGCTATGGATTTGGACAGCATTAATTTTATTAAAATTTTACACACAATTTGTAATGTGGTCTTACTTTAAATATGTTTTCTAGTCTAGTTTTTCTCAGAGATATTTATATATTAGATATTTATATGCTTATAACAAAATTTGAAATGACAAAATTACAAATTACAAATTGTTACACAAAATTTGCCAGTTGTGTTAAGCGTTAAAAATGTCAAAAAGATCATATTATGTGTATTTTATATTTAATAAAAGATTTTAAAATTAATCTTGTTAAGCTACAGGAATTGAATTAATATATAACTATTCTGGAAATGATATAGAGTAAAAAAATATTTATTCACTATCCATTTATTTATTGTGCGTTTATTTTCAACTTACACTTCTGTTTTCAAGAACATAGTTTATTGTGTATGTGACCTTTAGTCACGCACATGTAGTAACTGAATGTATACAAGCTTTACGCACACATAAATCGATATGCCAAGATGAATTAAAACATCCATACAATCACTATAGGGTCACTGTGTGCCGTGCAGTTTGATAGTTCTGTTCTATCATAATTATGTTTCAACAACGACTAACATTTTACGTAAGTAATATGGCGGGCCACAGTATTCCTAACGTTTTGTCTTTGACCTATATCGTAAAGGGGATTTAACCTGATTTTTATTACGTTATTAACAACGGCAATGAGTTTTACTAACTAGGGTCATTCAATTCTTAATAGTTTTATTTTGTTTTTTAAAGGAAAATTGTTCAATCAAACCGAACAAAAACATAAGGTTTTGTTGAAGAAGACAGCGCAAGAAGCAAAACTTATTCTACGTATATCAAATATCACAGCACTTATTACTTGCTTTCTTTGGATTGTATATCGTCTAGTATTATTTTATCAGGGAGAAGACGTAACGTTTGCTATTTGGTTGCCATTCAAAGTTCAAAAAAAACAAGAGTAAGTTTAAATTTCAAAATAAACGCAAAGATTGACTTGGTTGTTACTTACATATATTTAAAAGAATATTACTGTTTCTGCAGAACTGGAGAAATTAATACGTATATATTCACAAAAAAGTTATTTTATATAATTTTTATTTTAGATTCTTCGTAGCACTCATATATGTTTGGGTGCAAACTTCCTGGCTAGCCTATAACAACACCACAATAGATGTCCTTATAGCTTTTTTTCTAGAACAATGTACGACACAAATTAACATATTAAGGTAAAGGAATATGTCACAAAAATATATAAAACACCTCATTATTTACTTTAAAAAAAAATTATTGGAACCAATTTAGTGTTTCATTCTATCAATTCTCAAATCTTCAAAGTAAATGATATAGTGCATGTTTCTCAATCAGATACAATCTGGAAAATGCTGTAAAAAAATGCAAGAAAGAATCTATTTGCTCTGGAAAATCCGTACTAACTTTATTTGAGGTGCATTTTAGAAACATGTTACATCATCATTATGAAATTATCAAGTAAGTTGTTAGTATATCATAAAAATGGTAACAAAGCACAGGTTGTTATTATTCATTATAAAAATTATGAAAAATAACTGTTATGTACTTTTTTAGATCTATATTACTAACACGGCCATTTATCGCGATTAATTTTATTTTAATTTGTCCTTGCGAAAATATTAAATTTAAATAATTATTTGTCTTTACGAACTAATATAACAGGCCTATTATGGCCGATTATGGCAACAACCCCCCCAATAACGGAAGTCACCGACATAGCCCGAAGAATTGCAACACTTAAATGGCAGTGGGCGGGGCACATTGCTCGTAGAACCAATGCCCGATGGGGCCAACGGGTACTCGAGTGGCGACCACGAACCGGAAGACGCAGCGTGGGTAGGCCCCCAACAAGGTGGACCGACGATCTGGTTAAGGTCGCGGGAATCCGCTGGATGCGGATGGCGCAAGACCGGTTGTCGTGGAGATCCTTGGGGGAGGCCTATGTCCTGCAGTGGACGTCTTTTGGCTGAATGGATGGATGAATGGATAACAGGCCTTGTCATCTGTGACAGATGATTTAAACAGCATCGCGGTGACAGTTGCGCTCGTGATTAAATCCTCAGGCCGCACTCGCGACAAGTGTAAGCGTCCCCTGGTGGTCGCGGTTTGGAGGACCGCTCGTGACGCCTCTATACGTTTTGCCCTTAACAACCCAAACCAGGTGTCATCACACTTTGATTGCCCGTCATGAACAAGGCGTCGCCACTTGTCACGATCTTCGGCCAGCTCTTCCCATTGGTTGTTAGGGATGTTTAAAGCAACCATGTCACGTTTAGCAGAGTTTTTGAACCGTAACATGGGTCAGTCTACGGGTCTCTTGGCCTCTGCGACATCCATGAGCAGAATTTGCTCGGGCAAACGCGATTGCTCCATGCGGTGCACATGGCTCAGCTATCTAAGTAGCCGCGGCTTAAGCATAGCGGTGATGCTGTGAAGCTACGCCGCGCAGAGAACAGCTTCGTTTGTCATACGATCCTTCCAGGTGATACCCAGAATGCTTCGTAGGCAACGGATGTGGAATGTGTTCAGGCGGAGTTCTTGTTTTGCATACGTTGTCCAAGATTCCGCCCCGTACAGAAATGTGCTCATAACATACGCTTGGTAAATAAGCATCTTCGTTTTCAGCGTAAGATGCTTGTTTTCCCAAGCCCTCCCACGAAGCCTTCCGAACGTGGTGGCCGCTTGACCGATGCGGGAGTCTATCTCTACATCTAGCGAGAGATTGCTTGATACAAGCGAACCAAGGTAGCAAAACTTACTGACCACCTCCAGTAAAGCAACACCAAGTATGATCACTGGAGGCTCGGGGCATCCTTGCGCTTATTGGCATTCACAGACATTGGGAAGAATTTGCATGCTCTGGAAAATTTGTCCATAAGACTCTGGAGCTAAATTTGATCGTGTGCGACACAGGCGACGTCATCAGCAAAGAGAAGGCTGTCCTCTCTGTGACGCTTTGACTTGAGCAAGGAGATGTTTTACAACCCACCATCAGAGCGAGTATGTAGGTGTATGCCCTGCTTATCATTTCCGATAGCAACCTTTAGCAATGCAAATGCGATTAAAAAAAATCCGTTGACCGTTAAGACATGAATCCGCATTGAGCCTCAGGGTAGATGCGGGAAGCTTCTGCAGTTTGCCCAAGATGGCTCTTGCAAAAGCTTTGCCGACTATGCTAAGGAGGGATATTCCGCGATAACAATTGCAGTCACCGCGGTCGCCTTTGCCTATGTAGAGCGTAAAGATTTTAGCATCGCGCATGTCTTGAGGCACGTAGCCCGCTTCCCAACACCCGGCCAGGTGGTTATAAAGGAGGGGGATCAAACATTTCAGTTTGACGATCTCGGTGTAAACCTCATCTCTTTCCGCACTTGAGCTGTTTGATGGCCAAGTTAAATTCTTCTACGGTAAGAGAAGCATCTACTTCGTGCCAGGTAGCCAGTAGGTTTGGAACCCAGTTCATTGCTTCTGGTTTAATATCGACTGGACACAAGTAAAGCTCGGCATAATGCTCCACCTATCTTGCCATTTGACGGTTATTATTAGTTATCGTGGACCCGTCAGTTTCTTTAAGAGGTGTCGTCTTTTTTGGTGTAGGCCCAATAGCTCTTTTGATGCCTGCATAGACTCCGCTGATATTCACCGCACCGACACAGGCTTAGATACTCTGATAAAGCTCGATCCAGTACGCGTTATCTTATAAGCGAGTGCTTCGCTGGAGTATAGCCTTTGCTCTGTCGGGGTCGCGGTCACGGTCGCGCAAGAGCTAAGGCGAATATTTAGGGCTGCTTGGCGTTTCGAGTCAATAAGTGGCTTCAAGTACTTCTCCAAGTACTTGAAACCAGTCGTGACTTTTCACTTTCTGATACCCGAAAGCTTTACCTGCCATGATAGTAAGAAGCGATCTTAGCCTCTCCCATGCGGTGACACCGACGCTTCCCAGGAAGTAACCTCCGCACCGACCTCAAACGAATCCACTGCTTCTGGGTCCCGCGTTTTGAAACGATTTATCTTTTTGTGACCCTGGGGTTTCGATGAGTGGATTCTCTTGGGGCTAAGTCGAACGTTGGAAGCAACTAGGCTGTGGTTGGTGTCACAATCGGCGCTGTGAAAAGCTTGCGTGAGAAGTGTTTCCCGCAGGTCTCTCCTTCTTGTAAGGGCGAGATCCAACTGGTGCCAATGTTTGGATCTGGGGTGCATCCATAAGACTTTCCACATCATTTTGTCTTTAAAAAAAGTGTTAATAACACACAGTTGGTGTCTAGAGAAAAACTCTAGCAATCGTTGCCCATTTTTGTTTTTCTTACCTATACAGTTTGTACCCAGGCAATCGGACCAGGCTGATTGGTCCTGGCCAACACGGGTATTGAAGTCGCCCAAATGTCATTTCGATCTGTTGAACGGATCTTTCGCATTTTTTTGAGCAGGTCCTAGAATTGGTCCTTGGTCAGAGGAGTGGAATTTAGCGTCGGAATGTAATCGGAGGTAAGGGTGACATAACCACTTTTAGTGTTTAGACGCCATTATGCGTTCAGAAACACCCATGGGTCTTTCTATCGTGTTAAGTAAGCTATTGCGGGCGGGAAATCCTACACCATGCTCGCAAATTTCTGAAGAACTCTTGCCCTTCCAGAAAAACATGTAGTCAGCTTCGCGAATTGATTAATGGATTTGCGATGGATCCTCCACCTATCGAAAGTGACCCCTGGCGCTTATACTTACGCCTATTCGTGCTAGCTTATAACCGGTAACTGTCACGCCCCGTGTTGTTTCCCACCTGATGGGCGAAGTGTCCTCTCCGCGGATGATGCCGCTTTGTGGCAAAACGGGCTTGCCCAGTACCCATGCCACCCTCTTCTCCTCCCCAACGGAGCCCGCAGGAATGACAAGTCAGTACATGTGGCGCCGGTTTGGCCGCAGGTGCCTAGCTTGCCCCCGAAAGGAGGCACCACTTCCGGGTTTAGTATTAGTTTTCCTTCTTTTAGAGGATGGTATTCGGATAATGTAGTGTATTGGATGATAGAGGCACAGTATGATTGTGCCACCCTCCAGACTACCTTTGGGCCCTCAGTCAATTCTTACGACACCCACGGGACGAGATGGGATATTATTCTAGGCCGGCACCACACGGTAGCAAACATACATACATACGTATATATACATATTCATAAATCGCCGCAGGCGTCCAACGCGCCGCAAGCCTCTCGCTACACTGAGCAAACGGCATGACGATGACCTAACGATAACGATAAGATAGTGTAACGTACCCCCACCGCAGTCGCCGCGTTGCGCGTCACGCCACGTCCGGCGCGCCGCACGCCTCTGAGCGAACTGATTTTTGACTTTTGGTTAATGAAGTTAAGCTCTAAGTACCCTATGTAAAGCTTCATCGGGCAATCGAACCCGAGGAAATTCTATGTTTCTACGAGTTGAAGACTACATTAATAGAGTTGCGCATGAGGACATGTGTGAGTTAACAAAAATGGGACTTGTCACTACGGACGATCGCAATCCGGCTGCGGGCCGAAATCGCAATTGTCGTTGACTGTTATGGGTACGGAAGCTGGGGGTGGTGAGCGGTGTTGTTTCGTCGTGCTCTGAGGCGAGGTCGATCTACAAAGACTTGTGGGATACTGCTACATGTATATGTAGTGTTGTTTGACTGAACCCCTGACGGCGGGTCTGGTCACCTAGGTCCCCTTCTTGATCTGGGTCAAGGAGGACGTGACGAGGTGTACGAAATTCGACTGCCGTGGTTGGATTGGGCTGACAGTTAGCAGCTTTTACCACTGTTGGGATGGTTTTCAGCCCTTGAAAAGAACCTTTCTGATGCTTTTTTAAAGAATTCACGCAATGTCTGCAGTCTGCAATCGCTGAGCAGGTCGACATTGCGCTGATTCAAAGAGCAAACTGCATGACGATGCCCTATATATATGTACATAGTGCAACGTATCCCCACTGCAGTCACCGTGTTGCGTGTCACGCCACGTCTGGCACGCCGCACGCCTCCCGCTACCCGAACTACTACGAACTAATATATAATAATTTGATATATTAATAATTTGCTGTTATGAAGCTTATCCAAAATATAAATATGAAAGTACATTGTTTTCATTTTATTATGAATATATAGTTTATTATTGAGATTCAAAGTAGATGGTACAAACATACACCCACCTATATTCGCAAATACAACGTGTGTCTTTGTTTTATTTTAATAACCTTAAGAAAATCAATAAATTATCTTACTTGGATTTAAGATACAGATTGTACAGTAATTATTGAGTTACGCATCTTTACTAACAATCCTCTCTCTCAAATTCCGCTAATGCCCGTAGCAGGGGGAGGTCACGGTGGTTGAGCGATACCCGTCCGACCATTTTTAACAGAGAGTTAAGGGATTACCTTCCTAGTGTATTTACTTCTATTAACATCAACCGATATGCTTTACTTTAATTTAAATATGTATGCTATATAGTCCATTCAATTCTTAGAAATATTCTTAATAATTCGCAGATCAATTGCCGCAAGAATATTTTTTTGGTAAATTTTGACTTGTCTTCTTCATTGGTTTAAAATATTTTTCGATAGAAACATGCTTAATATTGTAGCCGTATTAGCTGTGTAAATTTCGAGATGTACGTTTGGCTTTAGGCACCCGGTCAACTGTGACTAAAATTGCCTGATGACTGGGGCGTAGGTATATAGAATATTGCCCAACATTGCTTGACATCTAGGAATATAGCCTGAAACAACAAAAATATTTTTTAATACCTATTATATTTGCGTGCACAAGTAAAAAATCTCATTATTGTTACAGATTTGTCGATAAAGTTAAAGATATATTTGGAGGAGCCCTATTTTGTCAATTTTTAGTTAGCGGATGGATATTATGTGCTACTGGATATAGATTAGTAGAAGTTTGTACATTAATCTTTATTTACGAATAATATCTTTTGTTTATATGTTCTATTTATGGTTTAAAATTTCTAGATCAGCATCACATCCATAGAGTTTGTGTCTATGATTTTATATTTGATATGTATGTTAACAGAGATCTTCCTGTTTTGTTTCTATGGCAGCGAGCTAATTCATGCGGTATGTATGATTATTTAAATGTACTTAAATGAAGTAAACTGGTGTCTGTCCGTATTTTTAAAGTAGTAGATATTTTTAAACGGTTGCTTGCAATTACATAAAAAAGATATTTAATAAAAATATTTATTTATTTTTTATTTAATGTAAACTGTTAAAATCGATTTAGTTTACAAAACAAAATAATATATGTATTTCCCTGTTCCATTTAGTTATTATAAAAGTTCTTTTTTTTGTATAGTCAACTTGTATAGGAAGTAAATACTACTAATACTTTTAAAGGTTATTCAATCAATTTGCCAGAAAAAAGACCTTATTCGTTTATTGGTTTCTCTTTATTTAATTCTTATGACACATACTGTAAATTTGCGTTGCCTTTTACAGGTTAAATTTCGAAAGATGGGACAAACGAGTGCATAAACAGAGTAACAACGAAATCTTTGTAATAGGAAAAACCCCCTTTAACGCTTTCAACTTCATGCAATGTAAAATTTGTATGTTTGTAACTTGCAGAGTGAAAAGTTAATGGAATCAGCATATTTTATGGATTGGATAGAATTACCTGGTGATAAAAGGAGACATTTGATATTGTTTATGGAAAAATTCAAAAGGCCCATAGTACCAACAGCCGGAATTATTGTGCCGCTTTCGAATGCAACTTTTATTTCAGTAAGATCCCTATTGTTTCTGAATCCGCATTAGTATTTGACATCATTAATTAAAATTATTTAAAGGGATTAGAAATCCTTTCACTGTGAACAATTTACAGCGTAAATGTACGCGATTGGGATGTAAGATGTTTGATACCAGTATTTATCCATGCTTTTCTAATATATTAATTTCCTACGTAAATATTATTATCTAAGCGTAGAGAATTTGCGAATTGCTTTATGAATTGGGAATTTCCATAGTAACGTGTTTCTGAAAACCGAAACCAAAGCATTGATTAAATTACTTTTATTCTCTAAATTTATATTTATATTAAATTTATGGTGATGACATAAATCGTTTTGGAATAAAACTGACATGTGTTTATATTTTTCAGGTATTACGAAGTTCGTATTCATTTTATACTTTTTTGAAAAATACAGAGTAATCAAAAATTTGTGTATACTTTCTTTTAATTTCATACGTGTAATTCGGAACCACCAAACACATATCATAAGATGAAAGAGGGCGCCGTAGATTTAATTTTCCCCCAAATTTATAGCACCCATTCTTGAATGCAACAGTTGATCATTTTCTATAACATAATATAATACAAAGAATTACCAATACCGAATAAGAGTTGCCGCAAACATATCAACTTGCAAAGAGATCGGCATTGCCTCGCACTAATACGCGTAGTCGACCAAATTGCAATAAAACGCTGACACGTAATTGGAGTAGAAAAACGATGTCGCTTTTTGTCAACGCCCTGCATAAAGTTAAAAGACGTCGCGCTTATGGTTTGAGATCTTGGTTTTATAGTCGCATAAGTGCTAAATGTAAAATTCTTATTTTGCGTACATTAATAATAAAAAGCTTAATCGGTGAACGCAGTGGCGTATAAATATATAGCGAAGCGCCAACTAGAAGCTCGTTCACGGCAGACGGGAAGTGAATTGCTGCAAAGTGGTCAATACGGACACCCAGCTGGATCGTGAGTTCAGAAACTTGAAATGGAGCGAGGTGATGCCCATGTAACAATGATAAGTACGCGTTAAGCTTTTCAGTTGCTTTTTAGTTTTAAATGAAAAGCAACTGAAAAGCTTAACGAAACAGATATAATTTTTCAATATTTGAGATCATAAAACTTTGCCTACTTCGATACTTATTCGTATATGCTGTTAGTTTACACATAACGAAAATACGTTCGACTTTTTTGAGTAAAAATATAAAATAAATAAACATATAAAATATGTTACTTTTATTAGTTTTACTTCATTGTAAAACAGTACCTACAAAATGTAGTGTATGAAAAATGTTATTAACCTTGAGGGCCCGTGGCACCCACAATAACTTGATATTTGTTTTAAGATTACGTTACTATTATTTGTTCAAAGTTCTGGCGGAACTATCTTTTAAAGTTAAAGACAAAAGTAAATGTTCCTTCAAAAATTGTGTAGATGTTGAAATCGAACAAAAAAAGATTTATGTGAGAAAGTAACAAAATATTTTTTTATTCCAAGGATTCATTTATGCCATTGTTTATGGAATACTACATCGTTCAAATGTCCGCCGCGACTTCGGTGGTGGTGGAATGTAGTCCGGATACCAGAGGTTCAATTTTCAATGACTCTAATGCATAGATCTAACTAAATCTGAGTGATAGCCTGCGTCATGTCGCTCGATTTCAACATTTTGGCATAGACCTGTGTCTTTAGAAAAAATTACAAGAAAACATATACCTGGGTCAAATCACACGGCCTTGGAGGCCAATTCACGCCACTTTTGCGCAAGATAAAATTACCTTTAAACGAAGAATGTCAATTGTGGCGTTTAGTGTGGGGCACGTAGCTAGAACCACATGTCGTGCACGTCCATATTGCTCAATTCAGGACAAAAGAAATTGTTAATCATTGATCTGTAGTACTCGCCGTTGACGGTGATCGAATAAAAAGTAACAAACTTGGATAAATATATTTATAATCATTTAATATGTCTAACAATTGCGTTTACACACATCAACATTTTTTTTTATATCTAACATTTCTTTGTTTTACAAAACCAATAAATATTTATGAAGTCTTAATTTTTTTATTTTTCAAAGGATCTTTTAACACTACGTGACCATAAAAAGTGAATCGAATAAAATCAATAAAGTCTCGAACCAATCCAAGCTACCTGCATTTTAAAAAGAGTTAATTAGTTAAAACATTCAGCGGATATTGAAATTGTTCCGTTTTTAAAACAGTAAATATCCAGACTCGTTATGAGAATTAAAATTTTAATAATAATATAGGGGTTTTTATTCAATCCATAATATTCAATACGTTTATTGGAATTTGGCTCACAGAACATTGTAATGAATAATTTTTAGGACAAAATGTTTTCAATAATATTGCTTATTTAATAGTATAGAATTTGTGTGATAATTGTTTATTATTGTTTAACCTTATTTATATTATGTCGCCTTTAAGCATTCCTTTACATTATTGCTATATCATAACGTGCTACGAGAGTAAATAAAAACAAACTCTTTTACTAAGATCAAAGAGCTTTTTAGATTGCCCGAGGACTTTTGTTTCCCTTTCCACCCCCAAATTAATAATATTTCTCGAACCTGCTTGATGAACCTGTATGATTTGATCTCCAAGGATAGTAATGAACAAGCAAAACTTTGGATATTATGTGTGTCCATGGGTGATGGGATCACTTTACATGATGTGAATAGTTTTTCCTGAGGTTAACGTAAAAAAATAGTCTTATACGCGCATACTGTAATCTAAAGTGATTGATTTTGGGTTTTGGTAACGGTTCTAAGGATAAAAAAACCACAAACGATTTTATAATTATCACTGTCTGCATTGCATCATGAAAAAAATAACTATGTATGATACCGAGTACGCTATAGTTTTTGTTAAAAGTACTTACTAAGGCACTGATATCGGTACAGATACTGAGTCCGCTATGGTTTTTGTTGAAAGTACTAAGTAATAGCACATATTTTTCAGAAATATTGTAATATTATTTCAAAAGTTAAGAGGGGGGGAGGGGTTCTATTCCTACATCCATCCTACAGGGCAGTTTTTATTGCATTTTAAAAAGCCCTTTCTAACGATATCTCACACGATGGTGTAAGTCAATTTATATTTGAAATCACGTTTCGTTATATGGGAGGGTGTGTGATAAAAAAAATTTCCATTGAAATGAAATATCTTTATTTGACGTAGAAGTTTATACACTTGCTTATTGATTGTCAAAAGTAGTACCAAAGATTCGGATAGTAAAGCTACTAATCTGAGGAAATTCGGCGTAATTAACCAAGCAGGACCAGTCTTCTTTTTATTTATGTTTGTTTTTTTTTATAGAAAGGGAGGCAAACGAGCAAGCGATCACCGCCGTTCATGGGTTCTCGTAACAGCGGAGGAGTTACAAACGCGTTATCGGCCTTTTAGGTAGGAATGTGCTCTTTTCTTGAAGGTCCCTAAGTCTTATCGGTCCTGAAATACCGCTCAAGACAATTGATTCCACAGGGGTGCCGTGTGTGCAAAGCCGGCCATGCTCTTCCTTGCCGAGACCCAAATATCCCTTCCAGCCGACACATCCTATCTTGATTACCCGGGGTATAAGCTTGAACACTCATTTGTGCCCCGGGCTCGAGTATGTGTGTACGTCACGGAGGATATCTGTTCTCGACGTCT
>JAOCPS010237896.1:0-13618 GCA_025505425.1 Graphium colonna | reverse complement strand
TGCATAATGGATGTGAGATGATGATATAATAAACAAGTTATTTCTACAGAAAATTACAAAAACCGACCTCAAACGCCTTAAACATGTAGTTTCAAAAATACCATCTCTCTTATTTTTAAAACAAACTACTGATCCGATTTCTATATAAAAAAATGTTGGACCATATTGGAAGGAACTATTTTGTGGTTATATCGTTTTTGTGAGCGCCGTGAGGCTGTGTCAACTTCGTAAGTAAATAATTCGTAATACTACGTTATTTTTGTGAATGGCCATGTCACTTTTGTAAGTAACTCTAAATTGTTATGCTACAAAATCATGTTTGTATCGATTGCGATTGGCAGACGTAGGTTATGTCACCTTTATAATTTTCTCTGGGTGCATTCTGGGAGATCGGAGTCCACAAGCTCGTCAAATGTAATGCTACTTACATTAATTTCTTGGTGTATACCTTAAGTTGAAACTGTATTTATTTACATTTGCAAATATTAACAATTAAAGGATTACACGCTTGCCTTCACGGGTTTTATAGTTCATATTTCCTCTGAAATACTATTTAAAATCTGAAAAATAACTTCAGATTTCAAATCTAATAGATTACCGAGTATACAAACAATTCATGTATATTTTTAACATAATTAAAAAAAGGAGGAAGTTCTCGATAGTTAGTAATGTAATCATATTATCAAAAATTGAAGATGAATCGAATACAATTGTTATAAAGACATTCTAGCTTGTTAAAAAGTACCCTATTTATGAAGTAACACACATAAAATATTTTTAATAGAGAGTAAGAGCTTTGGATAAGCATAAATTTTATCTTAAATGAAACAATTTTCTTCAGACGGTACAAAGTTCTCAACCACATTATGACCTCACGGCTGATCTCAGTAACAGGTCTAGTACGGCCAACTAACAACAAACGTGAAGATCAGTCGTATACAGCTTTTAAATTTGAATTTATGTTAGCTATCGCGTTATGGAAGTCAGTAATGTCTGCTTGCATATAGATTTGCAGGTCGTCGGCGTACAGATGGTACGAGCAATCAATACAAGATTTGCGATTTATAATAATTGTAGAAGCATGAAATATTGTCGTCAGGTAACGTAGTTCTCAGTTGATTTTTAAATAATCATATCCACTTCTGGTTTATAAAAATATGATAAATCATAATATATATATGTATGGTATATATCTATATTATATATAATGATATATGATATGATAATGATAGTGGACTTTGTCGCTATCTTATGCTTTAACCCTCTTAAATATTAGTTTTAATTAATAAATATGCAGTTCAAAAACATTGTGCAAAGTTTTGAATTATAAGAAGGAACGACGTTTTTAAATCTTAAATGATTCCCTTATCACCCGTTACATTTTAGTCCCTTATTTGGCATAATAGTTTATTTCTATGTGAAGATTACAACCACCTGACGTACCATTGTCTATTATTATATTTTTTATTGTGAAGGAAATGCAGTGGGTTATAGTGAACGGTTTTATGTTATAGCTGTTTTATCTTAGATAACTTTACTACAATAAAATTAATGTTTTCACTCTATTTCGGTTAGCTCTTAACCTCAAAAAGACATATTTCATCCATTTTTATATCGGAAGGAGATTGCCCAAACCCTTTACAGTAAAATTAAAAGAAACTAAAATCAACCAAGTGGAAGCAACAACCTTCTTTACATTGATGCATTGCACCAGTTGGCAAGAATGGTATCCCAAAAAGTGACTCGCTTGCCGTACTTTGCCACTGTGCTCTTGGTCTTGCAGTACGGCACGGAGCTCTGGGACGCGCTGTTCAATGGAATCGCGTCTTTCGCAGGCAGAAACAAACCGTACGGACAATTGTACAAATAGGGCAGGTCGTCTCTGCGAAGCCACTCTTCAAATCGTTAGGAATATTGACCTTGCCATAGATCTTTATATTGATATTGGAAATATACACTCACAACCACCTACAAGAAAACAGACACCTGGTTTGTAATAAGCGATGCTTGCGAAAGAAATAGCGATTACAACTATTTCACGGCAAACTATCAAAATCGTCCAAATTAATACACGTGAAGATGCCGTTTGTATACAATAAGCTCCCTTATCATATATTCAGGTGACCTCTAAAAAGATTTTCAATAATCACTTAACACATTGGCTTATCAAGCACGCTTTCTACAGTCTTAATGAATTTATTAAAGAATGAAATGACATGACGTGATCATTTCATTGCAATGTTACATTTTAATTTTTTAATGATTGAAATGTATGTATTGACTTATTACATATTATTATTGACTTTTATAATTTTTTTAAATCTCATGATATGTAAATATGAGTAATTATAAACAAATGAATATTAATATAGTAACGTCAGAAATCTATATGGGGAAATTGTATTAGTAACTTGAAAAATAATAAGGAAGAAATATAATTTAGGACAAAGGAGAATAAAATTTAGATTGCTGATTGTTAATGATCAATGGCAATTATTTGCAACACTTCCTCTTACTACAAAAATGCAAATCAGTTTGATAGAGCAGCTTGTGAAACTTCTATATATAATACTTCATAAATATTTATTATTACTTTTGATATAAATGCCCTATTTTCATTAATTTAGTAGTATCTTATCATACTAATTATAGAACATACCTACGTGTATAAATACAGGATAATAGGTAAATCTACGCCGTTAGGAGGTAATTGGGGTGACTATTTACGATAATTTTTACCACCGCATGCATCATAAAAAATGTTTAAAATTCTGGCAGAATATCCTCTTCGTAATTAACAACATGGACTCGGGGTCTTCTGAAATTCACTTGTTGTGTCTATAAAAGAAAATAATATATGGGGTAACCGGTGATTAGGAAAACAACGTGAATAATCTCTTATTAAATAGTAACTAAACGCAATATCGGCATATTCTTTATTTGTGTAATTTTGACACATACGTTGCTCATTTTGAGAAAGCTCTTTCATGTTTTGGGTCAGATTAAAAATTTAACTACATTCGCGATACTATTTACTTAAAAATATATATACTATTTACTTAAAACAACGCATGCCTGAAAAGGTTTGCCTGCCTTGCTTCTTACCACCTTAACCGATAGGTACGCATTAAACTTATTATCAAGATATTCAAACAGCGATTTTAAGCTTAGTTTGAATACAATACACTACGATAAAATTTGGTTAACGACACATTTTATGATATACCAACTTAGCATCAATCAAAATCCACCTGATTGAAGAGAGCTGGGTCAACGATTAGTCGAACCTCGATGTTCAACAAAATAAACTGGTGAACTGAAGCTCAAAAATTAAAAACATATTCCATATGACAACGCTTATTTATATTGCTTCGTGTGTTATTGCATACTATGCGTTAGCTGAAAATTCTTACTCTTAGAATTACGTTACTCTAAGAATTACGTTTTGTCAAATTAGCTTTACTTTGTGTCTCAAGTGACTGCAGAACTGTACGACACTCTATATATCTACGCCAAGAGTTTCGATTGAGATTGTGATTGCCAGAGGAGGCAATAGATAGTAGTGACATCAGCATATATCACTGTAAAACACTCGCATTAATATCGACATAACTTTAAAACTTTGATGATTGAGGACATTGGTAATTCAATTAAAATAGATCAAGTCTTCATGAAGTCCAAACTAACTGGCTTCTTCTTCTTCTTACTCTTAATTACCATCACTCTTCTTTGGGTCAGTTACACACATATATTACCAACCGATCGACTTGACGATAAACCGTATTAATAGTTATTAAACAGCTCATTATATTTTAAATTCCTGATGAGATGGTTATTATTTATAGACTCCGTTGCTTTAAAGACCTAATACGTATTTACAATTGTTTTGTACGGATGAAACAAGTCTAGATTATTTGTATTTTTTGTACCTGGTGCAATAACCGTCTTTTAAGCTATTGGGCAAAATACCTGTCTCAGAAGTGGAGGACTATTTTTAACCTTCTTCAAAACTTCTTCTCAAATCGATTTTATTTATTTTTTAGGTATGTCCACGCAGATTCTCATTCTTTATAACCTGACTTTAAAAATAATAGTTTTATTTAAAAGGATATATTTCTTCCGAAAATTTTGCATAAAATTTTCAAAAAAATCAGTTCAGTGGTTTATTTTTAAAATCAGAATAACGGAAACAATATGTCTTTAAAGAGTTCTTCGGCATTAAGTGTGCACCTTTTGTGATCCTTCTTTATAAGGTTTTGCAATAAAAAATTATATGAATAAAAAATAAACAATTTCAATGCTGTTAACAAACAGCATATTAATAGCAATGAATCGACCTCTTATTCTTATTCTTAATCTTACTGATAGGTTAACCAGCCCCAAACTGACAGGTACCAATTCTACCCAAATTACGTAATCAACCTATTAACTTCCAAAAACCGAACCCTAAATACTATCCATATTTTCTGTCTGCGCGCTCAGCATCTGAAAGACGGAAACACATTATTAGTACATATAAGATAACAACAAAACCATTAGAACAATTCTAAGCTTACATATAAGTTCAAACATCCGTTTCATCGAAACCTTAATTGCCGCTTATCGACAGTGGCACATCTTTCAATGTTATAAAGGAATGCACCATAAAAATAAAACCTGAATAAATGGAAAATATTGTTGATTTATCGGGAATGAGAAATGACGTAGTGAGATCAATGGTTTATATACCTGTCGAATTTAACACTTTCCACCATCAATTTTATGTTGTACCGAATCAAAACCTCCCATACAATGATATCATAGTTAGTGATTTTTTTCATAAAATCAAATTGTAATATAGATTAAGCAAACAATACGATAAAAATAGGCGAGCTCAAAATAAATCTCCATTTTACCAAACCGATATACACCATATGCTCCGATTTCTCTGACATTTATTATTAACCTAGTGAAGCACTGACATTTACAGATGCTTCACGGCATGAAATGCCTACCTCATCCTCACTTCCGATCAATACTAAATCTTATTGTTCTCCTGACATTCACAAAAAAGTAGAAAACCAAATAAATAAAATGCTCGACGAGGGCATAATCAAACCTTTAACCTCTCTTTGATCGTAATGATCAAAAATACAGAGATTTTTCTGTGAGCTTACATATTAATAATATGCATTCTTTGATTATTATAACTGATTTAGTAGGTTACTGTCTAGATAATACGCTAATGTTTATTGTTAAATTACCTTTAGTTAGTTCATTAGAATATAATGCTTATAGAAACTTACTTTTGTCAGTCCCGTACAACCAGGAAAAACCTAACTCCTTTGCTATGATAATATGCACTCAAACAATTTTAGTATAAAGTAATTATAAGATAAATTATTTTATATTTACCTGGAGAATTTAAATAATTGCAAAAGTATTCAAATAGAAACGTGTCAGAAAAACATTTTTAACGTTTATATAGTTTCTGATGATCCATTCTGTGAAGTATAATGTCAATATAAACACATTTCTGGTTCAAAAACAAAAATCCTCTTATTGCCATACAATTTAGGCCATATGGCTATATCCCTTCCTATTATAAGATACTTAAATTAGTAATTTAAATTATTAATGATAGTTGTCGTAACTGAATTTGGGAAATGTATAATTATGTAACATCTTTTAACATGAAGTCTTTAAACTTAGTCAATCTATTTATTCAACAAGTGAGATGAGTATTCCGATTCTGAGCATAGTATCAAAAAACAATAAGCTTTAGGGAAAGGTAATAATAACTAACCCTAAGAACTCAGAAGATTCACCACAACCAGAACTCCGTATTTACTAAATAATTTTCGGAAAACTCAAATAAGGATGAATTTCCTCTTAACGAGGAATCTGTTAAATGTTATATCTTCTATAGACAATGAGGTCAGACATGCAGCACCAGCATGCCCGCCCAACTTATCAAAGCTTTTTAGTTAGCCAGTCACTTCATCTCTGACATCTCTCTTGAAAGCTGGCCTCTTAAAATCCAAATGTAATTTTTATCTAAATACATATTTCTTTTTTGAAGTATATTTTGCTTTTTTTTAACTCAATATCCGGGACTCCATATAACAGCACGCGATTAGCCGTGCAGTACCCGTCATGCTGGTCGCACGTCGGGCCTCCCACGCAACTCGATAGAATAGGGACTTTGTAGTTCATTATTAATAATAATTATTTTGACTAAGAGTATTATTTACTATAAGGTTATCTAAATCTTTTCTTCTGCACTGCGACGAACTCAGAGGATGGTGAAAGTTCACCACAACCACAATTCCGTATTGACTGAATGATTTTTGGAAAACTCAAATTAGGATGAATTTCCTCTTAACGAGGAAGCTGTTAAATATTATATCTTCTATAGAGAATGAGGAAAAACATACAACATATATCCCAGCTTTTTAGTTAGCCAGTCACTCCAACTCCGATATCTCTCTCGTAAGCTCATTTCTCAAAATCCAATTGTAATTTTATCTAAATACATGTTTCTTCTTCGAAGTAGATTTTCTTGTTTTTTTAAACTCAATACCCAGGACTCCGTATAACAGTACGCGACTGGTCATGCAATTCTCACCATGCTGGTCGCACATCGGGTCTCCCATGCAACTCATGTGACTATTTGGAACACTTTTCACAGTTTAATTTGCAATAGGTTATCCAAATGCTTGTTTCTGCATTAATGAACTCTCCTTATATTGTGTTTAGGTGATTTATAGCAGGTTGTAATAAAGTAACAAGTTTCAACGTGTCGACACAAACCCAGAATTTTTGTCTAGTTGCTAACAAGTATTCAAATTGTCTGCGGCTTTAATATAGTATTAGTTTTGTGTTGTAATGGAAAAAGGTTCTTATGCGAACTATATCGTGTAACGTAACAATTGAAAGGGCGTTTTGCGAGATTATTTATCTTTGATCTTTGATTATATAGCTATGATCTGGCTGCGCAGTGAAAGTTGGCCATTTTATCTTTAAAACTAATACCTACAATTTAGAAAAAAGTGAAATATACTCTTTTCCTTCAACACTACATCCTTACATGGCATGAGCGTTATAATAAATGTGTAATTTCTACACTTGACTTGTATGAGACATGGTTTAAATATGTTCGTTGGTAATGTGTCGTCCAAAACTACTGGTCCAATAAGGCTGAAATTTGTTACAGATATAAAGAACCAGCTCTCTTGTCGCTAGTCTCTATTTTACAATATTTGCTTACCTCAACTGCCTCTAATGCCACCCCGGCCTATATGTTGCGTCCCAAACATTGGCTTTGCCTCTCTCCCAAGGGATTAAGGTCAGGTGATCGGATCTCTTGCCATCATCGCGAAAAATGCCAACGGGCTTGAAAGGCACATAACCTTGCTCCATACATAATAGAAACAAATTTAGAATTTATGTTACCCGAAAGCATAAAATTGCATAATTTAGTAATTTTACCAAGTAGAGCTCTGCCCCCATCTCCGGCGAAAACGCTAATAAGATCTTTTAAATGTAGTGACGTTATGCCATCAATGCCGCGGGCAGAACCACTACAAAATGACATAATTTCAACAAAAGATTCTTTATCTTTAATTTGTAAAGCCTAAAAGGTCGATCGAAAGGCGGTGGTATAGGTGAAGAAGGGTTACCTGAAGGATGCTTTTGACGAAGGTTTTTCAGTATCTCGTCACGATGAGGAGCAAGGATGTCATTGGAAAATAAAATGCGTGACGCATTTTTCAAGTCACCATCAATAACTTTGGATTCAACGGCTTTTTTAAAATAGAATTTACGGGGCGGTCTTGTTATAGATGGGTAAGATGGTGATTTCAAATTTTGAAAAGAATTGCTTTTCAGCTGGGATGTTGATAAAAATTGATAAATTTAAAGACAGGATTGATTGATAAAAATTTATTAACATGTAAGTGGGAATGCGCGAAAGTAAAAATATTTTCCGAACTAGACTCGCTATTGTTGAATAGGCAACTTTGCATCCAACCCGATAAAGTCTTAGCAAGCGACATCCTAGTGCCTCTCGGAATTCTTTTAAGTACTAGTACTTTGTTATGATAAAAACAAATGCGGTCTGAAAATACTTTGAAATTTAAGTCTTTATTTTAAAATCGCTGTGATCTAAAGAGACGGTAGGCTGTGAAGCTAAAGTAGGGAATCGGTGTTTCCGTTTTAAGTGGATATTTAAACCTCTTTTACCTTTAAAAAGCCTGCCATCGTTGCAGTTTGGCCATTGTAAGAAACCCATTTGGTAAAAAACACCGTTGTTCATTCGGCTTAGGGTCACTAAAAGGGCGCCGCCCGGAAGACCATGCAAACGCAGCGCCCGGCGCCGCCCAACGCCGCCAAAGGTGAAGTGAGCGATACCACCAGACTGAAAACAGAAAATTCGTTAATTTCTACGTTTATTCGTTATTTTCTTCGTTACGTGTAAGTTAACTCACCAGTAACCTCAAACATTAATCACCACAGAAGCACAGTATCCTTCGTCCCACTCGCCAAACACAAAAATTCAGCGTCACTTGAGGAAAGAGCTGTGGTGGACTGCGTTTTACTATCAATAGGGAAGTTGGCACAATTTTCATCTGCATAACCATGTAGATTTTCACCTTCTTTCCTGTTAGTAATACCCACATCGATAGTACCTCGCAAATACTGCAACACTCGCTTTGCGGCAGTCCAATAACTTTTATCGTATTTAGTGTTAAATTGACTTAGGTACGATGTCGCGTGAGCGATATCTGGTCTCGTATTAAAAGCAAAAACATAAACGGGCCAATTAACTGTTGACATGGATGAATCGAAGATTTGTTTACATTACCATCTTCGCAGGACAATAACTTTCTCAAACTCTTACGCTGGTGTAGATCATGTCCGTGGGTTACCCGTGTATACGATCTACAATGGAAAACTTTAAATTAAAGTAAACCTTTGTCCACTACAGCAAAGCAATTTTTTTTTTATTATTTTACTATTTACTCTTACTTACTTATTATTTACTCTTCATTTTATTAAGTCAACCGAGTACTTTAAAGTATTTATTGGTATTCTTTTGCTGCTCTGAGTAGTCTTGGTATTAAGATGTTTTCATCAAATTTTGTGAACGGTATTATATGTAATTCTAATTTTAACTCATGTAGACATTAATATTGAGACAATTACAATCAGGACAAGCAATTTGTAAACCTTGCATTAAAAACATATGATATATTGTTTTGTTGCCATGTTTTATTTCTTTA
The DNA here is from genome assembly GCA_025505425.1 of Graphium colonna. Taxonomy (NCBI): domain Eukaryota; kingdom Metazoa; phylum Arthropoda; class Insecta; order Lepidoptera; family Papilionidae; genus Graphium; species Graphium colonna. The sequence continues at coordinate 4,355 of JAOCPS010237896.1, read as the reverse complement.
CTTCTCGAAGAAACTATATTTTTGCCAAAGACGACGATTATATAACAAGTGGGTAAGGAAAAAACAAATTATGTCCCTACGATCTAGACTTAACATTTCTTTAATACGGGACGACAAAGAACCTCTCTAGACGACAATCGACAGTCTTACATAAAGGTTTTAAGGCAAGCCATTTTCCGTCTTATTATATTAAGCGCACTCCCCTGTCGTCGATATTTTTATTCCTTATTTTTTGTTTTTATATAAAGTCTCCAATATTTTCTCAAGAGATAAAAAGCTTAATACTTTAAAGATAAGTAAGCCATTTAGGAATCGGGGTATTGAATTCAAAGTATATATTATTCTCAATATGTTCAGTATAACATTGGTAAGTTACTACTTGAATGTATTCTTAATTTCTGTAAATCAAATGATAATGACGGTGCTATCCGGTTTGATGATTTGAGTATTATCAATCCGGATAGCACCATCTTGCTTTGGCAGTCCATTGGTGTTTGTCAACATTTCAGCGTTGAGTACGTTTAAAGCATCATTATACTTTATCTATTCAACTATAACGTTAGTCCACAGACTATTATCTGGAAGGAGCTCCTGAGAATTCTGCTCCCTTAAGAAAATTTTCACGTGTAAACTCAATATTTGCCTTAAATATTTATCTATTAGTCAAAATATAGATGTGATTGTGGACGTTCTAGATGTTAACGTTGGTGCGAACGGTCTGCTCGTTATTTTTTTTTAAATCTGTAATTAGGACAGTGCACACCTTCGGATATTAAGGGCATTCCCAAGATTCTTTCTTCTTTATCGTGGTGTCCATTGTGGTAAAGAAATGTGATGGATGCAGTCATTAGATTATAAATAAGTAAAAATTTTACAGAAAATTTAAAGTACAATACTTGAAACACCTTAAAGGTACACTTTTGTACCAATTTTTTTTAGTTATTTTATAAATAAACTGCTTTACCTATGTTAATATCTTGAGAGGTTTATATGAAATTTTTCAATATTAAGGTAGTCAAAACAATAAATTTCACGATACGGAACTATGAAACAATAACAATTGAGATAAGATTTAGGCACGTGTGGACGCGCGCATAATCATACAAAAGCAGCTCATCTTTTGTTACTTTGTCTTTTCGTTTGCTAAGTAATTTCCCTTTATGGTAACAAATTTTGTAATTAATCAATAGGTTTCTTTCAGAATCTCAAAAGATGTTCACCATGGTATTTCCAGCGAATTGCACATCACCTTGTACTTTTTAGATGAGATGTACCCTGTTTATGCCTCTGCATTGACTCCTGTTTTCCATCCTAGTAGTGGTTTACAAATGACAAAGTGACCACGCTATGCCACTTGTAATCCATGGTTTAGCCAGGGTCAAAGTTTCCATAAACAGCTACCATCTCTTACAAAATCAGTTTCAGGTGTTTTTCATTACTTGGTGAGGAACTTAATCACGGGACAATATTTTTTATATTTTCTGAATTCTTCCTGATTGACTTATTTCACTTTGATATCTTAGCACTTAACGACCCAATTAGTACAATACAACATGTGATCAATGCTTAAGACTAAAACCTAAAACGATGACTACTCCTAATATAGAATGTTTATTTCCTTTATACCGGTGTTTTAATCGGAAACATACCGTAATGTTTTAACACAACGACGTTATAAGTGATCTTGCTGACGGCAAAAAGTTTTTATAGAAGCAGGGTACGCTATAAACCAACAAATACTACAGTCCCCAAGCTTTGTCGCACCTGGTGATGCTGATGGTACATGTGTTCAAACTGAAGTCAGTTTATTTCGGGAAAAAATGCTTAACTGCGCAAAAATTGCCACAAATGAATAAAAAATAGTTAATCACAAAATATAGGCTTACGTGCACGTAACAAGAAATAATATAATATTAATTTTAATATCTAAAATATTGGTCTAGGGTTATAAATATTATATACCTAATATAATTAAAATAATATTCTGGTATAATATTAACAAATTAATACAAATTTCGGTTTAAAGTTATTTTAACTGCTATTGGTATTGTGTTTTTACCTAACCTTATATTATTTTTTTATAACAAAACACTTATTTAACTGAGGGTGCATATCTGATTTTGTACGTCCTGAAATCTTTTATGCAGAAGGGGCGTGTGGGAGGCACCGTGTAGTCCATTTGGCTAGATGTTATAACTTTTCAATTGACTCTTTGCAGATATACAGATAAACTTAAGTGCTGTCCAATATCGTTGCAGGAATTTTTGACCCAAGCAAAACAAACAGTAGAAACTCCGTATGCAGTTTGGAAAGTATTAAATGAAAATTTAATGCTTAAATGACATTTTATCTACATGAATTTTTAGATACATATATGGGGAGTAGAGTGACTGCATGTTGTTAAGTGCGTTTAACATATGTAACTTATAAGGAGTAGCATGCATAATATTTAACTAAACGGTAGATTATACATCTTTTTGAGGTAAGTTTTTTAATCTCCAATTCACTATCATGTTAGTATTAACTTTTGTTTTATACTAACTTTGTAAATTATAGCTTGTATTTTATACTTTACCGATTTTCGTACAATTACTTCAAATGTAAAAAAAAATATTTAAAAAATTATACATAATATTATGATGATGTTCTACGAACCGAAAATTACTTCTGTATTTTTCGTAGCTCTCTTATTGCTGGTTTTTTCACATAACCTTCAACTAAGCATGGATAATATATTATTTAATACTTATCAAATCTCTTTAAATAGGTTTACAAACTCTGATTTATGTACGTCATTGTCATTTTATTATTTTTTTCTCGAGAAATTAATTTTAATTCACATGGTAATAAATTAGAAAGTAAATTGTTTTTTAAAATTTAGACAAGTGAAAGACCGTGGTGCTATTCGTTATCGCTTCCTCAGATCTAGCCAAAGGATTATACTAGATCTATAATGCCAACAATTGAAAATCATGCTAAAAATGCAGCCGTTAAATAACCGCGACTGCTCAAATGCTCTAATCCTAAGCTGCTATGTGACAATACTAAACCCCATTCTTATGAAATATGGTAGCTAAACTAAATTAAAGATGGAGCCAAGTCGTTCAACAGAAACTTATACCACGGGGTCATGACCCTTAACGTTGAGAAAACTAAATGGTAGCTAAATCAGTGGAGCTGTGGTTAGAATATTTCTGACTTCCGCTATATTCGTCGGAACTTGCAACAACAGATTGCAATTTTTTTTTTTTGAAATTTGGACGATTTCTGGCGAGAAAAATAATTCAATTATTATGAGAAGGTCCAAACCACATTAAAACTTTTAAATTTTTCATTCAATAAAATGGGAGTATTTTTTTGGTATGCATTTATTCATTACCTATAAAATTGAAAAAATACATAATTCAATTGACTCAATATTTTTTTACATAGATGATAATCGAAATTATTTAGTTTTGGAATTTGAGTTTCATGAAGGTAACGAGAAATACATTATATGATAATACATTAAAATGGTAAAAGTAAATTAATCAGAAATAATTATAATTTGAGCACAGTTCTTAATAAATGACCATAAGGATTACATAAATTATATGCGCGCAAACATCACACTTGAATACGAATAACGTTAATTTAACTTAACATGATACACATTTTCTCCTTTTATATTCACCTCCCACGAGAATATGCATTCGAGCGGTAATGAAATTTGTCGCCGTGTGAAAATGTGTAGCAGTTTTATAATCGTAATAACATACAGCCGTACAAGTTATTAAAATTATTTTTAAATCTGTTAATCCCACTACATTATTTAACCTTGTTAGGAATATTTTCTTCACATGGTATATTCGTTCCTAAGGGACAGAAACATATTTTTTTTTAAGTCGTCGGTCTGTAAGGTTGAATCTTGAATTCAACTTCTAAAAATATAACAAGAACCTGCGTAGTGATAAAAGATTATTATAAAAAGCATTACATTTAATAAGGTTAAGAAATATCTTACCAGCTCACTGGAGATTTTACTTTTTCTTCGGTCCACAGAATTTTTTATTTCTTGCAAGAAATCCATTCAAGTTTCACAGAATATTTATATCTTATGATGATATGTGATATTGTTGGAATAAAATAATTTTATGATAAAGCCTGATAACTTAACTCATAATATGATAGGAGGGCTCAGGGGCTCAGTAGCTACGGGGTAGTGCAACCCGCGGTGAAGCTAAGAGGAACCCATGGCCAACGGTTGGCTCGTGGAGTCCACCTCTTGATGCGATGCTTCCGTGGTCAGATAGATGGTGGATGCGTCTGCCTCACCCCTGGCCCGTTACTGCCGGGCCAGGTGGCTCTTCCTATCC
>JAOCPS010237788.1:0-13618 GCA_025505425.1 Graphium colonna | reverse complement strand
TTATAATTTTTTACTTTTTAGTTCGATTTCTCATTAAAGCGTGTTTTTTTTTAGTTTTTTAAACTATATTTTATTTATTCGAAAGGATAGCTACTAGGTGGTCATTGTGATTTTCATAAAAATAGGTCCAACTGTTTCATTTTTCAATTCAAAATAACTGAAAAACTTTCACGAACGTCCGCTTCTAAGGAATTTGAATTAGGTTAAGCTTTTTTATGTAAAAAAAATAATAATTTGATACACAACACTTTGTACTAACCTTAGCACTGGTATCTGGCGTTGCTTTGCCTTTAGGCGTATGTAGAGCTTCGCAGGCGCGGTGGAAAGACGCGCGACGACTGCGTATCGGACTCGCTTCAGCTGGAGACCCTGACTCCGCAATTGTGGCTGGAATAAATCAATACTATGCTGTACATACCATATAAAAAAGAAACAAATTTCTTAAAATTAGGTTTTACGATGAGAGGACTTATTACTTATAGCGATTTATTCCAGGCAAAATGCAATGGAAACTAATTGAAGTGTGGCGTAACACGTCAACTCAATAGGTTATAAATAAGGTAAAATAACGATTATATAGCTTATATATAAAATAAATATACAGGGTAACTGATGAGTCACTAATGATATTAAAGGAAAGCACTCGATTGTCATCACATTTATGTAATAAAATTCGAGATATAGTTTTAGCCCAAATATTATTATGCATAGCTACACGGCGCGGCGCCTGATCTGTTGTACGTACGCTAGGATAACATGCATTTCGTCACTATTCATTTATCTTTCGATTATGTTTACTCAGTGGTAAACAATTTTTTTTCTTAATGTATACAGGTTGACTGTATATAAATATTGTTGTAACACTCAGTAAACATAATCTAAACGTAAAAATCAATTAGCTAATTTATGCTCATCCGAGCGGGTACGAGTGAGATGGAAGGCGGAGTGGGTCGACGGCTTTGCGCGTCCTCATAGCCACAGATTACAACCGCCTCAATTCATTATTTTATTGGAAATTTTGGGTAAAAAGTGTGCTCCTCATTTTATAAATATGATGACAATGGAATACCAAGTGCTCTCTTTTAATATCGTAGGTGGCTCGCCAATTACTCTGTATATTCTTCGTATAACAGCTTCAAATATTGAAAGTGATTCACCAGTCAATGGTCACAAAGTGTGTAAACACCATACACTATGCGGTTATGATTATTTTTGTTGAGAGGGCATTTTGTCATGAAAGGTCAGATTTAAACTAAAAGCAGTAGCGGGCACATGCTTGAACCTTCGAGAAGATCCGTTATAGTTGTAGATTACGAAGAGTTAATGTTATTTAACGACTTGCTGAGTGCTATTCTTAGATAAGATGTGCGAATAGGAGGAAAAAAACCTGCTTAAATTACAATTTAATTTTTAATTTAAATTGTCGTGTTGTCATAGGTCCTTAATAAGTATGCAAATTTTCATATCCATGAGACCTCTCGAAGTTAGTGTAAATTGCGTGTGTAAATAAAGTGTAAATTTAATAAATAACTGAATTATTTCTTACTTATGTCCACGGAGATCCGTCTTGTCGTCTTTTTTGTAGTCGGCACAGATTTGGACTCGGAAGCCGCGCGGGCCAATCGTGCTGTGAACACATTTGATTCGTTATTAAACCATCTTTAATAGACGATTAGTGTTGCTACTGTAAGAGAAATTATTTATTTGCACTATTGTTTGTAAGCATATCATGTATGTTAATTGCTAATTTTGATTTCTTTTATTTTTTTAAAGCGATTAAAATGATTTTATTGTAAGCTTTTGAATGAATGAAAAAATAGTGATCGGTGAAAATGCTCTAGTTTAGTAAATAATGCAAAATGAAAATTAGTATGCTTGAAATAAAAATTCAAATCTCTTCAAACATCCAGTTCGGAGTCTTAAATATCCAAACGTAAGTTTAAAGATGTTATTAGAACTTTAATACTATGATTTGTTAGAAAAAAGCATACTATTAGCATAGCATTTAATTTATAATAATTATATTTTGTATATAATTACTTTATTATTTTTTTATTTACTAGGAAAGTAAGATGAAAAAAACCAATCAGTCTTACACTCCCAAAAAAATCCATTGCTCTACCGTTTCCACCTTAAACTATACAAGGAAGAAAATGTGCTCTTTTAAGCTTATTTTATTATCGTCGGTCGATACAACCGACTCTTCCATGGTGTATGTTAAAAACTGACAAGGCATGACTAACTTGACAAGTCGTTAGCGCGATACGCAACACGTCATCAGCTGTGAATTAATACTAATATAAACGCTCCAGTGTCTTGTCAATTTCTTCACGCTTGACCTTTCATTTCACCTTTATTACCGATCCGATGTTTTCGCACCGAACGAGGCATATCTATGAAGAAAAAAAGAGGGGAAAATGGCAACACACAAGCGACAAGCGAGTACTCACGTCTGGCAACATCCGAAATAAGGGAGACCGGCGACGCGCGTTGCAACTCCTCCAAATCGGGCGGGCCTAGTTATTGGTTAACAGTGATCATGAATACGCGGAGAATTGTGATGAGCAACCAGTAATGTCTCTAATTTTCCCAACAAATTTACAAAATAACAGAAACAAGCAACGAAATCTTGTCTAAGTTTTACTCAACTATAGTGCGTCATGTTAAAATTCTATTTGATACAAAATGAAATGTGAAAAAGCAAAATATCACATTCGTTGTCTACTTTACAGATCGAGTGGAAAACTATTTTTTTTTGAACTATCAAAATCTTATTTATTATAAACATATATTTACCTCATGGTAAACACGTAAGATATAATCAATTATTGCTACAATACTGTATTTTATTTAAACACAATTTAGCATATTTTTCCATGTTATTTAAATTTTAACTAGGTAATAATATTATTTTTAGTGTGACATGGTCTTTATAAAGCCTTTTATATAGGTCGTCCAATATTATATTGTTAAAAGGTTATATCAAATTTAAAAACGATGTGTTAATTTATTGGTACCAAGCCATTTATTTACTAATTTGACAAGCCATTGACAGTTGGATGATTAAAAAGTGTATAGCATTTCTTTGATTTCTGGATTTTGTAACTCTAATAAAATATGTTAGATATAAATAAAAACCAAAAATAAAAGTGGCCCTTGAACACTACCTTGAGGAATGTTATGTACATTATGTATGACATAGAATAGAATTCGAGCTACTAAGGTTATGGAAGCATTGCTTTCTATTTTTAAAACACCTTTATACTCATTTGTGTGCAAAACTTCGTACCAATATTTTATTATTTGTAGTGTAAGATACGAGTGACTTGCAGTCAAATGCTTTTGACATATCGCAATATATTTAAGAAGAAAATAGTTATTCTTTAATCTTACAATTAACCGCCAGTACTGTTTCAAATATATAAAATTCTCAAGACACAATGTTAGTTACCATACTACTTTGAAACGGTTTAAGATCCTTCGTGTGCCAACCAAGAAGTTGCGAAGAAAAAGAGAGATAATGTTTCGTAATAAGATTTTCTTTTAAAAGACTTATGCAGAAAAGAGAAACATTGAAAAGACAAAAATTGCGCGTAGTAGGGGGTAAATATGCACTTATTTTTTTAATTCTTTTATCTTTATATGATTCAAAAACTACCATTTACCAAAAAAAGACAAAAATTTTGTATATAACATTAAAATACTTCATAGAAATATAGCGCTTTCATGATTGAAACAAACTGACGATTTCTAACTATCTAGCTTTGAGGCAATTAATAATTCACACAACTACTCTAGCAATAATAGGAATTTATTAATTAAATATTTGAAATTGCATTATTAGTACAGTTTTTTGACGGCAAATTTTGATAAGGATCATATAACTCGTGAAATTTCTTTCAGCTGCAAGGTAATAAAAGCCAAAACTTATTAACAAACTTATAACGCACTCTAAGTCCTAATGAAATTGCTCATCAAAATTCTAGCATTAAGAATTGCAAATTAAAAAAAAATGAAGTTCCATGTAACTACAAGCTGTTATAGCAAATTGTACACAAGCTGCAAAAAGAAAATCAAGTAAATTAGAAACACATAAAATTATAAACAATAATATTGTGCATTGAAAGGAAATAATACTTAATTGAAACCAACAAATATTTTTAGCAAACAAAAAATAACTAAAAGTACAACATCGACACCACACACTTTAATTTTTATTCGCAGCGCAAACATTCGTGTCCGCCAAAGTATTTTTCTTAAATCACCCCTAAAAGTTTTTAGAGTTGACTTAAAAAAATGTCAAAAATTTAATTTTATAATTGCCAATTGTAAACAAAATATCAAAAGGATTATTATTTTTAGTTTGTAATAGTTATAATTTTGACAGGGGACGACGAATAATAGATGAAGAGATAGATTTTAGGGGAAGCACAGGATATTACACATATCTCTAAACTAAACATTTACATTTAAAAAGGTTTTCCTTTAATTTAAATTCCATTAAAACTCCGCGCCTGTTAAAAATGGATGCATTGGGCGTCCTACGTAGGATCGTCGGTTGATTTACTGTTTGATTTGGTGGAAAGCTTATTACAATTTTTTAGTTGAATTTGGTAATGTTGTAAGTGCTTGTTTCTTACTTGACATAAATTTGGAAATCGACCAATCATTTTTCGTAAAGTTTTTAATGTAAAATATCTAATTGGACGCCTTGGCAGTAAAACCGACTCCTCGTATCCTTTACGTCACCCCATTTATTACTGTACTCAATTAAATGGGAGGCATAGTTTTAGCCCAAATTTTCCAATAAATGAACGAAGTGTGGCTGTGATTAGCGAGGCCGTCATCCGCCTGGCTCCGGCCATGCCGTGTCCGCCCGGATGAGCATGAATTACGTAATTCATTTTTTATTTTAGATTATGTTTACTTAGTGATAAATCAATATTTATTTTAATTATATTTTTATTTTTCCTAAATATTTAAGGTGACTCACCAGTCGACCTGTATATTTATTTATAAATATTGGTTTTGAATAATTAAAAATTCTAACAGTCGTTTGAAGATTTCACATCTGCTGATCACTTATTGATTTTAGTCAATCTGTTTGTCAATTTTCGACTCGATATATTACTTACTCACATAAAAACCGTTACTCAATGGCCAATTTAACGACAGTTACACGTTAATTTCCGTCTCTCAGTTCGCTAGCATTACATTATTATTTCACTTACCTTCATAAGTGTCTTTATCGAGTAGCGCTATGCGTTCCATCTGCAACGGATCAGTATCTTCCTCTTCTAAAGATGCATTTGATGTATTTGAGACGTTGGAGGCTTTTGATGCTGCACTGGCACGTCTACCTCTAGGGGCGGCTGGCTGCACCCACGATTCTTTTTTATTGCGGGTTTGTCTGTAAGTTCATGTTTTAGTTAAAGTTTTATTTAAACTCTTCACACAAATTCTGATATTACTTTTGTGACTTACGCGAATATCCGATATAAATTAAACAAGTTTACGGATTATATTGCGATATATTTTTAAAATTTATCACTCAATGTATCGAAATCTTTACAGTGTTCATGGTCACTTGTCAATATTGCAAACCGTTAGCTAGAATATTAAGTATAACTAAGTGACCAATGCTGCAAAGGGTTTCGAAACGTCGAATGATAAAATTTAAAAATAAACCGCGAAAAATTCACGAGGAAACCAGCATATCTGATAAATAATTAAAATATTTCTGAGATATGTCAAGTTCGCCAATCCGCATTTAAGTCGCATGGTGGCCTATGCTCATACCCTCTTGTTTAGAGGAGGCCTTTATATTTCTGGCATCGGATTTACTTAAATTTGTAGTGTTTACATTAAAAAATACATAAAGAACATACCGTTTATTTGTCGAGCTCTCGTTTACAACTTCTTGAGAGGTTTCTTTCAGTGCCGAGTCTTCCGCTATAACTTCAGGTATCACGGAGAGGTCCGTTTTAGTATTTAATATTGACTTCCTTCCTTTTCTTGGTGCAGGTTTCCCTTCTAAATCCTCACTAGCTTTACTTTTATTTGATTTAACTGAGCTTTCCGAAGCCACGCTGGCGTTATCATCTAAATTCTTACTTCTTGTACGGGTGGATCGTCTTCTTGGTGTTAGAATTTCATCTAAAGATGTGTCAGGTTCAATTTTCTCGATTTCTTTTGATGCACGTCTTGTCAGTATTTTACGGACTTCGGTTGTCGGAGTTTTGGATTGCCTTCTAGAAGGAGTTGATGCTTCCTTCTCTGTAGCTTCTGGACTTTTCTGTCCTTCAACGGCAGATTTATTGGATGAAGTTGATTGAGTACGCTTACGAGTTATTGGTGCTTTTGGACTGTCAATGACTTTTTCTATTGGAATATTTTCGGGTGTTTCCGCGTCTTTCGAGGTTTTACTTGATGTTGATATGCTGCGTTTTCTTGTGGCTCTGGTTGTTTTTGTTCCAACTTTGATGTCTTCCTTTACTTCCTCTACTTTGGTTTCTTCCTTTATTTCCTCTAGTTCAGTTTCTTCCTTTACTTTCTCTGTTATAATGCTTTCTGGTTTAGGCTCTTCCGGTATTAGCTTGTCTTCGACTGGTTTAGCTTGTACTTGCGTCGAGTCAACGACGTCCATAGCTTGTTCTGTTGTTGGCTCGATTTCGCTTTTTTTCTCATGTACAAGTTCTTCCTCGATTTTTTTGTCATGTTCAGAGGCAACTGGTTCTACCATCACTTCTACTTGCACTTGGACAATCGGTTGAACTGTAAGAGAATAATATAAGCTAATTTTATTATTCCAAACATAGTAATAAGTCTCCAATAAGAAAACAAAATACACATATTCTGTTTATCTTATTGTGGTGCATTTTCTCATGATTCGAGGAGAAGAGAGGAAGATAACGAATAACGTTACATAATATAGCACAAAATTAATGGATGTCATGCGTTATTGTCGGAGGTTAATTCTATTATCTTCATTCCCTACTCTTTTTCCCTTTCAATATTAATTATGTCTCTTATGCCCAATGTTACGATGATCACGTAACATCAGGTGAACCGTTTGCACGCTTGCCAAACATTATCAAAAAGTGCAATTTTGTACTTTCTTCGTCATTAAGTTCAAATAGGTCATATAACTGTTTAAATTAATAAAATTGGTACTAAATTGAATTACCTTTGTCTAAAGCTGGTACTTCTTCACTTTCTTTCACTTCCTCCTTGTCTTCTTTACTATCATCCGAATAAGTCAGATTGACATCTGAATCCATTGCGGAATTATCATCTGTCAATAGAGAGTAGTTTGCTTGATTCAAAACATCCGTGGATTGTTTTTCAATTGGTTCCACGTTTTTGGTATTAGACTCCTGTACTATAACAACGATTCTCTCCACGTTATCTTCGCTTGCTACTTCTTGTTTCTCTTCTGTTGTCTCTATATTTGTATCAGAGGTTATTTCCTTTGCCGCATCTATTTCAGGTTCCGTATTCGTCGCTACATTAACTTCGATGATTTTTTCTGTTTGGGATCCTGACGCTATTTGTTCTGAATTATCAGTTTGTAGTTTTTCGTCAGACTTTTTATTTTCTATACCCGATTCGGATTCGGAATCTACTATTGAGATGATTTCGTTGCGGCTATCGGAACCGGAGTTCTGAAAGTTTTTTATTTAAATTATGTACATTGCATATCATTTAACATGGGCAAAGTGCAAGAAAATGAAAACGTACACAAATTTATAACAAGTATGAAATTCTATGTGTCGCTTACGACTTAGTGTGTGTGTGTGTGTGTGTTTGTTCCTTGTGTGCGTGTGTGTGTCACTGAACTTCTCCTAAACGACTAATAGTTTTTCCGTCCGATTTTTTTTTGTGTTAGAGGGAATTCGAGTATCGAGAATGGTTCAGATTCACAATTTGGTACAAAAAAATACATATTCGAACTAAAGACATGTGTGCAGGGATACGTATAGTAAATTATTTACACATTTTGACAAATTTGACTTACTGAGTCATCGGAACTTGCCGACGTTTCACTTGCTTCCTCTTCCCCTTCTTCTTCAACATCTACAATTTCTTCATCGGTGCTATCTTCAGAAAAATCTTCTTCGATCTCGTTTATCTCGCGTTCAATTTCAACTATCCTCTCTTTCTCTTTCTGTATATCTCTTGCAGTGTTCTCGCTGTATTTCCATTTTGGCTCATCTTTCTCAAATTCACTGTCGCTCGTTAACAGACTTGATTCTTTGATTTCAGATTTAGCCAATTCTGAATCGTTTTCCGCGACGCTACTCTGATAGCTACCCAGTACAGATTTGGCAAAGTCTGTTTCGTTTAAAGTTTTCATTTCCAATATTTCAGTAATTATTGGCTGTTCTTCAGTTTTGTTATCGTCGTTTCCAGAATTTTCGGCCACGCTGCTATCGTAACTTTTTAGGACGGATTTATTGAAATCCGTCTCACTGATTGTGAATGCAGGCAGCGATTTTATTTTTGAATCACTTGTTTTTTCGACTATCTTAGACTCTTCGCGTATCGATGTCTCTATACTGCTGGTACAGCTGTGGAGTATTGATTTCTCTGTGTACACTTCATATATTGACGTGAAGGCGGATAGAGGCTTCAAATCCGAATTCGATTCGTCCACTTTTACCACTTTTTCACTGACGGACAAACTTTCCGATGAACTTTGCAGTATTGACTTATTCACTATGGGTGAGAACGTTACGTCCAAAAGACTTGTCGGTTTGTTCGTCTTTATGGGCGTGCTTTCTACCGTTGTGTCGGTTTGAGTTGTTTCTTTCGGTTCAGTTTTATTCTCTTCAGCAATTTGTTTGGTTTTTGCAAAAGTGTTCGCTTCCAATACGATTCGGGATAATGGTTTACGGGCTTTTGCGCCGGTGTCTTTCTTGGGTGTTACAAGTTTTTCGGGAGTTTTAGAACGACTTCTGAAATTGAGAAGTAACATAACATAAATTATTAAATGAAACTTAAGTTATGACAGTTGTAATAGATAAGATTTAGTATGTAATTAGCGGTTTTATGATACTAGATCCCCTGATAAAAATCTGAAAAATGGCACGAGTACTAACCTCAAACTGCGTGGACTGCTGAGGATAGGTTCAGGGATTTTCTCAATTTCGGGAGTCCGCGAGCGGCTTCTAAAAAATATTTTTTTTATAATTTATTTAATTATTTTACCAAATTTCTTTATTCACGTAGTATGAAAACATTTTATGTAAAAAAATCTGTTAATAAAGCATTTTCTATACAAAATTTAAAAGTATGTTAGACAGTTTTAGCAAGCTGTTGTAATTTCTGCACGAAAAATCTTTATAATTCAATTAACATTTTTTTTAAACTCAGTCTTTAATATAAGATCTAAGTCATGTGTTACGAGGGCGATCTTTTACCTTCGGTCGCTGGCTTAAATACCATAAACTATTATGAACTACACTTGTATTTGGTGCAATCATAGTAATAGTTGACACGCCAATTTTAACCGACTTGCAAAAAATAGGATGGCGAGAAACAATGCGGTTGTCCATTCTAGATTTTTTCCATCGCGTCGTTTGTTCGTGTATTTCTCCGTCATTTATGGTGAGATTTTAAAAATTATTTTTTTTATTTGACAGGATTGTAATCCCTAAATGGTTTACGGAAAAATCTGTTAAGTTGTTTGATTTTTAAATTACAACGGAAAAAATATGTCTCAAAGGCGTTTTAGGTCAGTTTTTTTGTTAAATTTTGATGTTTGCCAACTTTATAAATATAAAGATGTGCCTTAGATATGGTTATTACCTTAAGCTTCGTCGGCTTGGCGAAGAGGATGATTCCGAATTCGAGGATTTTGTGGGGGATTCGCTGATCGCTTCTAATGTAGGAGGTTGCACCACGCTCTTTTCTAGCAGATCGGGCGTATGGGATCTGCTTCTGTTGCGATTAAAAAAATTACAGTTAAGGTAATGAGAAAAGTTAAAAAGAGAAATTAATATTCAGGTACATATTGGTACGTATGTGCATGCATGCAACATAAAGAAAATGAGGCCAATAACTAAATTCATACAATTTGTACACGTATTGGGTCGTAATATGATATATTCTTCTATTGTTGCAATCAGTTTTCAATAATTGATATATAATTGTATTACGAATGTCTTGATTCTTTAAGTAATAATATTAGAGTTACCACATGTGATTGACTTGTTAGTTTTTTGATTTGCAAACCAACTCAATGTTTATTTTTATACAATAAGCGATTAGCAAGAGGATGTTTCACCAGACACCATCGAAGGTAGATAGAATACAAATTTACTCAACGAAGCTCTGGGATTGTGCTAGGAAATGGTTCACGACAATAGTCGAATGGCGGGATTCGAACCCCTAACCATGTGATCGGATGACCGTATGTTTAATCATTGGCGCTTAACAGTAGTGTTTTTACAACTGTACTTATTTTATGAAAAGGGCTAATTCAAAACGAAATACAATGTTACTAACATTAAAGAATTGGTAAAACAAACAAGACATCGGCCTATTCAACACTATTTACTGCTTGCAGTTTACACGCGTAAATTTTGCCCGTTTTCGACTATTTTTTATTTTTGCTTCGCCCCTATACGTCATAGCGAGATGTTATATAACCTGAAGCCTCCCTCGATAATGGGCAATTCGGTCCAGAATTTACTGAAAACAGCGACTTAAGCCAAATAAACAAACTGTTCTGTTTTATAGTATTTCATCGGTTTCATATGGATACACTTTATCGATTTCTGCAACATTTGTCATAAATGCTCTTCTCCTAAAGGTCATAGCGAGATGTTATATAGCCTTCCTCGATAAATGGCTATCCTATCCAACACTACTATCTATAATTAGATAAAAAATATTTCAATGTGGACCAGTGGAGTTTCGGAGCGCATTCAACCAACCAAACAAACCCTCTAGCGTTATAGTATTAAAATAAATAAGCAACTGTTAAGAACATATCTTCAATCAAGATAATACAAACCTTAAGTTACGTCGGCGAGGTGAGGCTGTCTCAGGTTCGAATTCCGCTGACTTTGTGGGAACTTCGGTTATGGCTTCCAGGGTAGGTGGTTGCACCACGCTCTTTTCTAATAAATCCGGCGTGCGAGATCTGCTCCTGTATAAGAATAATAATACAATTATTTTCTACAGAAAACAGAGATACTGACTTCAAATACGATAGGAGCGAACGTTCGCGAGAATAATTTATCAGTTATTTTGATTTATAAAAAAAACTTTTGGACCGATTTTCATGAAAATTATATGGCACCATTAACTATCCTTTCACATGAAAAAATATTTTTAAATAGTTTCTCGAGAAATCCGTTAACACACAAAATACATTCAGTCTAAATAAGAACCTCCTTATTTGATGTCGGTTGAAAAATAATTCGGAATAAACTGAAAATTGGTGTTTTTAGTCCAATATAAAAAAATGTGAATTAAAACGCAGGAAGCGGCTAGTATCTAGTAATTTATAACCTGAGCCGTCTGGGTAAGCTGAGTGCATTATCAGTGGGATGAGGTTCCGTGGCCGACTCTTGTTTTGGCTGCTCTGGAATGGATGGCAGGGCCTCGGGAGTGCGGGATCTGCTCCTGGAATGATACAAAATTAGTAACAGCCTATTTTTAAATTATCCCATTTGTAGGGTTAAGGCCTCCTCTAGACTAAGGTATAGGGCATAGTCCACCATGTGGCCACTGCCGGATTAACCATAAGGCAAAGTAGGCTCACGCACCGAGAAAATGGTTAAAAATGTTTTAATAAGGGAAATTTTTATTTAAGAAAGGAAATATAACGTTAATTCCCTCGGAAAAATGCAAAGCACAGGGTATTTGTGCATCATTGACTCATTCACAAGCGAATTGTTACCTAATTTATAACTAAGGGCTGTAAACGGGCCCCGAAAATTGCTTTGTCTAGGGGCCCCAGCATAGTTAATCTGTCACTGCAGTGCGGGTTGGCGGAATATAATTTCTTAGATATGCAGTTCCTTACGATGGTTTACTTCACCGCAGAGCACATAGTTAATCAACACTTAAAATTGTCATTAGAAAATTTTTTTTGTTTGTTTGAACTCTTCATCTCAAGTAAACAGAGTTGAAGGACACCGCCCGGATACTGATCTACCATGGCTCTAATGCAAAATGCATTAGAGCCATGATATTAGTAGAGTAATCATAATACTTTACTTGTATTTAATAAAAAAATAATTAAATACAACTAAAGTATAATGATTATCGGTGTGTATAGTGGTCACCACTATACACTGGTCATAGCCTGATATTAGTTTTGGGATTCTACACATAGGATTAGAAACCAACCCCAAGTAATTTGGGAATGAAGGTTAAGAAAAAAGAAAAAGTTTATGTAGCATATCACATGTTCCCTCTAAATTGTTTTGGAAATGTTTATACCTTGTGGCTCTATTTGCTCTCAACGCAGCTATTGTTGGAGAGTCCTGCCTCTCAGGTGTTCCAGAACCACTTCTGAAAGAGAAATGAAGTTATTTATTATCTTCTTTTTAAAACAATGTCATTCGAAACTTTATCATGAAGTGGGATGAAATCTCAGTCCATAATATAAGTTATCAGGATACAACATCTTATATTCAGCTTTTGCTGCAACAATTAATTTTTGAAGTATCGCCACCTGATGTTATGACAGCGAAAAGTAAAAATACATATACAGGTTGACTGGTTGGGATTAGATATAAATAATAAAAATGTTATTTAAAATAAATATTAAGTTATCACTGAGAAATCATAGTCAAAAGTTGAATTATTAATGACAAAACGCATGTTCATCCTAGTGGACACAGCTCGGACATGAACAGCATCCGCTCGAGGGCTCGACGATCTTCCCGGGCGCACTACCAATCGGCGCAGCGCCGAGTATCTACACTTCACATATTGGAAAATTTGGCCGATCTAAGACACAACAATCAAGAATGCACTCTGTATTCGATTATCATATTTATGTAATAAAATTGGTGTATAATTTATGACCAAACTTTCCAATAAATTAATAAAATGTGGTGGCAAGGCGCGGCATCTGTTCACCAGTGCGCTCATCGAACCCCCGGGCGGGCCCGAATTCCACCCTACCCCTGGCCGCGCCTATTTTGCTAGAATGAACTTACTCAGCGTCCTTTTATATTTACTGCGTAAACATAATCGAAAGAGATTATGTCTACGCAGTAGTAAATTAATATTTACTTTTAATTATTTATATGTGATCGCCATTAAAATTATCGTTCTCGAGTATTAAAAATTACTCACCAGTCCTCACCTGTATATAAAGCATAGATAATACATATATATGATTTTGGATAGAAGGTTTGCTGGATCCCAAGCTCTAACCATATTTTTCTTACATTCTGTTTAGCTTCCTAATGCTCTTATAATCCCATCTTCCTTTCCTAATTATCATTTTTTTTAATGTAAGGAAAATAACCGTAATTCAAAAAAAAAGTTTTTTATGTTTTGTTTATTTATTTATTTTTATTTATTCTTCTTGCACATATACTGTACATAGGCGGACTTAATGCCTAAGGCATTCTCTTCCAGTCGACCTTTG
>JAOCPS010237571.1:0-13619 GCA_025505425.1 Graphium colonna | reverse complement strand
TCCCAGGTTGACAACGCACTCGCAACTCTCCGGATGTTGCGTGTGTCCATGGGCGACGGGATCACTTACCATCAGATGAGCCGTCTGCTCGTTTGTCTTCCTTTCCATAAAAAAAAAACAAAAGTTTAAACTACTTGGTCGACGCCGTAGTCAAGGTTCGGGTAAAAATATTTTCATTTAAATTATGATTGTCAAAAGTTCGGGAAAATTGAAAATTTATTCCGTTTCACTTTTAAGTTATTTTTATCATATTTTTTAACTGACTTCAAAAAGGTTCTTAATTCAGGTGTTTCTATTTTTTTATGTATGTTAGTATCTCCGTTTTAATTAACCGATTTAAAAAAATTATTTCTTTTTCTGATAGAGAAATATCGGGTTAGTTATTTGTTTTTTAAATTAAAATAGCAAAATTAAGCAATGTTTGCACATATCTCCGTCACTTATAAACTGATTTAAAAATTATATGATAGTATATACTTCCTAAATAGTCCCACAAAATTTTACTAAAAATCTGATTAGTAGTTTATTTTTAAATTAAAATAACGGAGAGGCGATGTATCGAAAGTACGCTCTTAAGGCGTTTGAAATTCTCGGTTGGTTTTTGCAATGTTCCGTGCAAATAAACTTGTTGTATTTTGGATATTTTTAACACACCATAACATCCTTTCACAGCTTTTTCTGCACTTTTACGGCCACGCTCGTCCGGGGAAGTACCACCACCCTTTATGAAGTTAGCATAAAATAAAGTATGCATGACTTTTGGAGATGCCGGATGGCCATGTTATCTTTTCCCACTCTTATCCCCTGCAAATCCCTAATCCCGACCCATCCTATCCAACAAACCCATTGTATCCAATTTCCCAGGTTGACAACGCACTCGCAACTCTCCGGATGTTGCGTGTGTCCACGGGCGACGGGATCACTTACCATCAGGTGAACCGACTGCTCGTTTGTCTTCTTTTCCAAAACAAAAAAACATTTCTCATGACCAGGTATAATTCAACAGTCATCAATTTATTTAGGTTATATAGTACTTACTACATATATAACTTGTTTGTAGTTTTTATTGACAATTTTCTATTTATCTTTCTAATGACAGTCTCTTTTTGATGATGCTTTATTTGAAACCAAATAACAGAAATATCCTTTGTTACAAACTCTTATTTAAACTGTTTGTTCTTAGATATTTCTTGAGACTTGTTTTTTTTTACAAAAAATATGCATTTATGCTTTTGTAGCGGTGCATATTCAAGAAATAATAAAAATAGTTCTAGTGAAGTTCACCAATCAACACATCGCAGGTCGCATGACAGGTTACGCTCTATACTATTCTCTAGAGGAGGCCTTTTTTCAGTGGTGGGATAATGTGAAAATAGGTTGATCTTTAAGTGTATCTGTTTATTCAAGAAGATCAGCCAACTGAGCAAGATATACTATGAAGCTTATAAGTGTAGGTGCAGAAAGTAATGCACTCTCTGTACATTTACTCTCACAGCCTGTAAATATCCCACATGATCAATCTACCTAGTCGGTCCCAAAGTTCTGTCACTGGCACATCATTTTTAAAATTCGAACATGATTTTATGAAAATATTAATGCATTCTATTTTTTTAATATTTGACTATTATTTTAAAACAAAGAAACAATCATTTACCGCGCTTTTCACGATGGAGCGGACGTTAAAAGAAAACCGAATAGCTATTTTAGCGTTGCATCGCTGTGGGCATTCGTCAAGTAACATTTTCAAGTTGCTCAAAAAATTGAAAATTACGCTTAGGTTTGTGTATCGTACTATTAATAGGTACAATGAAGTCTCCGCTGTTGAGGACAAGAAAAGAACTGGCCGGCCACGCTCCGCAAGACCACCAGCAGTGGTCAAAGCTATCAGGGCGCGCATAGCAAGAAATCCAGTCTGAAAACAAAAGTTAATGGCGTTGCAGATGGGCGTAAATAGAAAAACAGTAAAAAAGGTTTTAAATAAAGACCTTTGTCTTCAAGCATACAAAAAAGTAGGCACTTACTTAATCGTCTAAAAGCAATAAGGCTTAAAAGATCCCGGGAGTTGTTAAAGCGGTACGCGAAAAACCGACACCGTGATATCCTATTTACGGACAAAAAAAAAATCGATATTGAAAAGAAATACAACAAACAAAATGATAGAGTGTACGCTAAGAGGTCTCAAGAAGCAGCAAAAAAGTTCCGCGGGTGCAACATGGCCATCATCTATCATCAGTGATGGTCTGGTTGGGAGTGTCCTATTACGGCCCAACTGAGGTTCATTTTTGTGAAAAAGGGGTCAAAAGCAGCGCAAAAGTGTACCAAGAGACGGTTTTGGATAAGCTTGTCAAAGGCCTGCCCAACACGCTATTTTCCGGATATCACTTCACTGTGCGCCTGCACACAAAGCCAAGAGCACTCAATCCAGATTTGAGCGTCAAAACATCGACTTCATTGGACACAAGGATTGGCTTTCCTCCAGCCCGGACCTTAATCCTTTGGACTATAAAATTTGGCAGGTCTTAGAAGGGAAGGTCTTTAATAAACTTCATAAAAATTTAGAGAGCCGAAGGGAACTTTACGAAAAGCAGTCGCTGAGATCGACTTGATTATGGTGCGTGCGATAAATTACTGGCCGCGGCGATTAAGGGCCTGTGTTCAAAATAAGGGAGGACATTTTGAATAATTTTAAGTTATTCTGATTTCTTATTACATGTACTTTAAATTGATATTTAAAGTACAATAGGATTATCATTATTTTAATTTATGACAGAACTTTGGGACCGACTAGGTATTTCTTTGATAAACTGACCGAGGCTGACATTTGACATGGTCATCTGATTTATTGATCTTCTCATATAACTAGGTCATTTGTGTAAGGTTCTTAAACTTAGTATGGAGTTTCCAGCATTCTTTTGTTTACTAATATTGTTATTTTTTTTTGTTTTAGGGGATACAGTATAGAAAAACGGTCTGAAAGAAGAAGCAAAAATGTTCTTCGGTGTACTTTTTGTGACTATTCTACTACTTATAAGAACAGCCTAATGCTGCATATGCTAAGGCATAGTGCTACAAAGCCATTCGGTTGCGATATGTGCGAGTATACTACGAAGTATCCTGGGGCTCTCCAACGTCATAAGAACATCAAGCATCCAAGTAGAGACGAGGACGAAAGTGGGTCAGAAGTGGCTGATCCTAATGCTGTTTTCAAATGTGATCAGTGTGAATTTACAACAGCCTTGAAATGGAACCTCAAGTCCCATAAACGGAAGCACATGTCAGAGAAACGCTACAAATGCACCGAATGCTCTTATGGGACAGCATACAGACATAATCTCATCAAACACCAGAGACAGCACAGTAATGCTATGTTCAAGTGCGATAAATGCGCTTTCACTACCAAATTCGAGGGGCACATTTATCGGCACATGTCCAAAATCCACAATGAACTCATGTTCGAAGGCCACAAATGCACATATTGCGACTTTTGCACCATAGTTAAGTGGCGCTTAAACATTCACATTCAACGGAGCAAACAAACGGAGCCCATAAAGTGCGTATTCTGTGGCTTTGAAACCATGTACTCGTGTGAAAGCAAGAGACATAAAAGAGACCATTTTAATGAGACGAATAATGAAGAAACTGACGGAGATGCACAATTAGAAAGCGGCCAAAACTTTACCGAAGCTGCGGACGAGGTGAACATACACGAGCCCATCGTTTCCGTCGAAGCGGAACCTACAACGGAATCTGTGGACCTGAGCTACAGCGACAACCACGAGAAGCCCAAGCACTACACGATAGACTACACGTGGGTGGAGTGGAAGAACATCCAGGTGCTGGAGACAAACGAGGGATCGCGCGCGTTCCGCTGCCACCTGTGCCCGTACGCGTCCAAGTTCAAGGCGACTGTGCAGCGGCACTTCCAGCGGCGCCACACCGACGCGCGCATCCGCCCCTACAAGTGCATCAACTGTGACTTCGCCACCAAGACCAAGGACCAGATCACCTTGCACAACAAGCGCAGCCTCGCCCACCAGACGATGCACTGCCCCCAGTGCCCCTTTACCACGCAGTTCAAGTGCCAGCTGGTCATGCACCAGAAGATCCACAACGTGTTCAAGTGCAAGAATTGCGAATACTCGAGCAAGAACAAGTACGACCTGGACACCCACATCTCCACCCTGCACTTGGGCAAGTACTTCAAGTGCAAGTTCTGCGACTACAAGGCGGCGCGCAGGGACAGCCTGATGAGCCACGAGGCCACGCACACCGGCAACAAGCCGCTCAAGTGCCCTCACTGCGAGTACAGAACCGTCAGGAACTGCTTCCTCATGAACCATTTGACCAAGAAACATACCGACGTTCTCAAGCGTTCCTGTGAAAAGCGTAACTTTCAAGGACCGATTCCCAGACCAGAGGTTCCTGAGCCACAGAGCAGTGAGCATAAAGTGGTGTCTTTTGAGGATATTAGTACCATTATAGATAATATAAAAAATAATTTGTCCAGGGCAAAGTCAAATGCCAAAATGCTGAGGCAAAATTAAACGATCTATGTATGGCCCTCGGGGAATCTCAAGAGGTTGCGAAGAGCCGTTATACTGCGTCGGTTATACGCCTACGAGCTCATTCTTCGTTCACGTGTCACAGATGTATAAGGTCGCAGTTGAATAGATGGAAGTAAGAGCGCCCTGTGCCACTAACGTATTTAATAAGCGATATGGAAAACAAAACTTGATCATTAACATTAATAGTGTTATTGTTTAACGGTTGGTTTAGAGTAGTTTACTCATTTTATTTCACATCAACGTTTATTAATAAAGTTTGGCTTATAATAAATAATGTTTTAACCTTTTATCTTTTTCTTTTGACACACTAATTCTTCCCAAATAATGACTGTTATTCACGGTCTACGTATGATAGCACGATAAAATTTTTGGCTCTCAGTTGGATCTAAACTTTAATAAAAACTGAGAATATAACTTGCTTTGTTTCTATGACTGAATAGTCACAGGGTTACTAGTATTACACGAAATAATTGTTAATTACGTTTGTTTAAACGTTTTCTTCATCAGGTTCCTTTGAAAGGCACTATCTGTGAAGAACTCGGCATATTTTTTGTGGCCAATTATTTTAAACTTTTACACCGAGATTGGATCCATATTTAAGTGCTTACTAGAACGGATATCTTATACTTGATTTCTTCCTGTGTAGGAAAATACTATAATGATTTCCTCAAGTTTTGAGGTATTTTCCACGTTAACACAACTAGTAAAAGTGGTTTCAATTCTTCATATTTTGGAAGCATTAGCTTACTTCATACGTTCCAGAGGGGTTATGGGCTCCTACAACTGATAATTGAACTACGATAGATCGCAAGCTTTCGTTTTGTGTTTTGACACTTGGTTTACGGAGGTTACGAATATGAAACGAATGAACGGATCCGTTCCCTTGGCATTAGGCCAATTTAAAGGCAAATTCTTGATGCTACGGCCGATTATCGCAAATCAGTATTTTGGGCTCAATGTACATAATTAAGTCATACATTTTTGGAACTAAGCTTCCTTAATGCTGAAGCTGGGTAAACTCTAAAAAAATTACCATAAAAAATATTTCTTCCAGGATATGGGTTTAGAGTCGTAGGCCTCCCCTCATGCGAGATTCGGGGCTTTTCTCCCATTACTCCAGTTTGCACTCAGTCTAGTGATGGTTAGCCAGTTGTTGGCACAATAGCCCTTCCTCACTGCGCTTGCAGTATAGTGGGCAGGTGTGTTCTGACGTTTTAAAGTTTATAGGAAAATTTATATCTGATAATTCTAATGTGACATGACTCCGTATTGTGCGTATAAATTTAAATATGTTGATAGAACCTATAGGATAGCATACTTTGCTGATGCTGTTAAATTGGTTTTATATAAGCAGTTATGGACTTTTAAAAACACTAATTGAAATAAATAATAGTACGCTAATTGATTTATTAAAGTAGCATTAATTAATTTGACCAACAAAAAATATATTTATTTCCTATTAGCTGCCCCACGTGATTTTTATTTCAGTTTGTTCAAACTATATGTTAATCGCACTAAGAAGCTATAACAATTTGTTTCTCAGATTTCATCCTTAACCCAAGAATAATAAATATTAATTTACCGCTGAGTTAACAATCGAAAGTTAAATGATGGCGAAATGCATATTTATCTTTATTTGGGCATGAAAATATTGAATGAACTTCAAATTTCCATTAATATTAAGGTTAATAACTCTAATTTTAGACCTCGATCAATTATTTAATATCCATAATTTTTGTGTAAAATTTCTAAGGTGTCCAGTCTGGACTTACAAATATAACATCCTGAGGTGGCCACTGGAACATACTACGTTTGAAAATTCTTATAACCTGTTGATAAAACGTGAAGCCCTTTAAGGTCCTAATCGAAAGATATTCAATGTTTCTTTTTTACTTCAAAAATTTCTCTTCTCTCCATATCCTTAATCCCGACTTCATCCTAAACAATAAACCTTTTCTCTCTAATTTCCGAGATTGACAACGCATTTACACTCATGTCGTATATGGGCGATGGAATCGCTTACCTTTAGGTGAACCATCTGCTCGTTTGTCTTCCAGAAAAAGAAACCAGACGCATATGGTAAATTTCTAATAGGTCAATTATATGCTCAAAAGGACAAGACTGTTAAAAATTCCATGTTTCAAAGCCAATACGTACATAGTTTATACAGCCCCTATACCCAGTTCCGGAATAACGATGCCGCCCACTAACGGACCCATTTATCCTTTTTAACTTTCTAAAATATTTTTTTCTACTATTAACCATGCACATAGTTTTCTAGAGTACAGTATATTTAAATATATCCGTTTTACATTTTTCAAACATTTTGAAAAAGGTTAAAATTTACTTACAAACACCTTATTTTGTTATACTCTCCCTGTATACAGTGGCAAATCTAAATCGGCGAAATCGGATCTTTTTATTTATTATATAATTATTTATTCATTTTTTATTTAATTTTTCACTTATATATTTAATTATTATTTGTTTATGTATTATTATTATTATTGCAGTTTGCTATTATTATTAACAAAAAATATATCGTTTATACTGGACTACGCATATGTTTATTTATAAATCAAATCATCTCTTTTTGCAAATATGGTATACATAGTTGTTCATCATATAAAAAGTACGGACATATTTCGCCTTATTTGGCATGCAAATTTTTCAATGTTTATTTTTAGTTAACAAAAATAATGTTGAAAATTACAGTCAGAAATAAAATTTAAAAATTATAATCATGAAATACAAGTATCATATCAAAATTATACAAATAATAGTAATTTTTAAACATTACACAAATATCGCTTACTAAGAACCAATTACGTAATTTAAAAACTAAAATACGAAAACGAAAAATAAAAATAAATTATATTTAATTACCAATCAGCAAAACAACAAGCCTGTTGTTCATCTAAATTTACTTTCAAAATACCTATAGCGATATTTAACTACACACTGTTATAATTAAAAAAAAACTCTTGTAAAGTATAGAAACAATTGTCAATAAGCCATAATTGCAGTTTTTTTGACAAAATGTTGAATTGTAACTCTCTAAATTCTTTTGGCAATATATTGTATATTTTAATGCACATTATATGACAATTTTTTTTCGAACAACGCTGTCCTGTGCTTATGTATTCTCAGCAAGGTTCTATCTCGTATCCTTAGCCCTCTATCAATATTATCGTCATGTAGTACACCATAGAAGCAAAGATTTTTTCTGACAAATAGGCAAACTTCGCAAATATACAAACAGCATAGTCATAGTATTATTTTTTTTAAATAATGGTCGGTATGACTCTCAAGGGCTCACATAAACATACCGCTCTTATTCTTTTGTATCAAAAATACTTTTTATAGAGGCTGAGTTACCCCATATTATAAGACGGTTTCTTAGTATAAATTCTACGTAGCCATGGTAGGCAGCCAGTGCCGTTTCCCTACTTGTAAATGGGCTAAGCCTTCTCAGAGCGTATACAAATTTGTTTAATTTTTGGCAAATGGCATCTATGTGATTTTTCCAAGAGCAGTGTTGATCAATTATTAAACCTAAGAATTTTATATATTTTTTATTTTACTTATATATTTATTCATTATTTAATTATTATTTGTTTATTTATTATTATTATTGCAGTTTGCCATTATTATTATCAAAAAATATGTCGTTTATACAGGACTATGCGTATGTTCATGTTAAAGGCGGGCACTCGGTACTCGATATTAATCATATTTATGCAAAGGAATTAAAGGCATTGTTTTAGTCCAAATTTTCCAATAAATTAATGAAGTGTGGCGGCAGCGATCAGCTTGTAAACGCAAAGTGGTCGACCCCGCTTCCGCCTTCAGCCTCACGGGGCCCGAGTTAACGTATCGCCTCCTTCACTCCCTCTAAAATACAAAAATTTACTACAGGAGTGCCTTAATGAAGTGCTCACAAAATTAAATATTTCATTGCTTTTCTTCGGTACGCGTCGCCCCTAGGCAGTAGCTTATGGTATATGGTATGGTATGGTTAACGCAGCACTGTCTATATCTGAATAATAACCCTGTACGAGCGCACTGACGAAACATTCACATAGACATATATTAATCTTACTCTATTTTGTCAATAAATCAAGTTACTTTTACATTTTGCACCATGATTTATTTATTCTTATTTTTTATTATGGGCTAACAATAATAAAAAATAAGAACAATCGATGACTTGAATGATGATGAAGTTCAAAGTCTAGAGCTCGGCGGGCAAGGTTATGACGTCCGTTTCCTGGGATGCTGAGGGAATCATAACGGTTGATTACCTGGAAAAGAGAGCTACTATAACGGGCTCCTACTACGCTGATCAAATAAGGCGACTGCGAGAAGCCGTAAAGGAAAAAAGACGGGGCAAACTCCGAGCGAAAGTCCTGTTTCATCAGGACAACGCTCCTGCACACAAAGCCGAAGTGGCGATGGCTGCCATTCGAGAAGCAAGCTTCGAATTAGTCGAACACCCGCACTATTCTCCGGATTGAAGTGTGCGTTTTTACAAGTTATCAAAACACACCTGTCTAAATGTGTAAATGTAAATGTGTACATCACAACGCTCCATCTGGATCATTCTCTAATCTTAGTATCGGTGTTTCAAAAGAATAATCTTTGGTAATTCTTTAAATATTTTTATAAAAAATTCAGTGGTGTGCACATTTTTTTATTTATAATTTCGAAATATGCAAATTTAGAACTATATTCCTATTTTTATGTTTTTTAACTATTTTGGTCGGTTGATATATGGACATTATTTTTCTCATTCTATGGTCCTGGCAACAGATTCAAATAAAATATTCTGATTTTGACGTTTTTGACAGAAGCGAGACAGCTGAAGCAGAGACATTAGGATTTGGACTATTCATTGGTAAAACGAATATCTTGCTGAGATTTTGAACACAATGTCTCTGTGGACAACGTTGAATCGAAATGTTTTCAAGCGAACCTCAACGTTCGCTTTGGCTGTCGCTGGAGGAACTTTCTTCTTCGAAAGAGCCTTTGAAGTAATCTCCGTTTCCATCTTCGAAAGTGTCAACAAGGGCGTGAGTATTTTGTTATGTAATTTTACCTATTCGACTTCTTAATTTAACATGATTATATGAACAATGATTAATAGGTAACTTAATCATTGTTCCCTAATCATAGTACCTAAATATTAACTCTTAATAAAATAATCAATCTGATAATTTGTATTTATTTTTATAACACAAATTGTCCGTTTAGGAAACAGTTTGTGGTTAGGTTATGTATGTTCCATATTAATTTTATTTGCAATTTTATTATTTAACTACAGAGATAATTCTTATGTGCAATAGTTTTTAATGAATAGAGGATGGTGAGTTAGCAGAGATGTAGTATGATACATTAAAATGGAAGATGTTGATTTTTCAACATAATTTTTACAATTTTATGTTCAAAGTAAGCAACAAAGTGACTAGTTTCTTGTGGTACATTGTTCAAAGACTAAAATTTCTTTATTTTTCTGTTACAATATATTTAAATCAACTGTACCATAAATAAGGCGGGTCATTTAAGTTGAGAGCATATTCAGTTTGCTTAATTAAGATATTCTGGAAAGAATTCATCAATTTTTTCCACCCTAAGAGTTACTTAGCATGAATGTTTTAAGGCAAAATGTTGGGTTCACAGAAAATTTGGTATCTTATCTTAGCATAAAGTTGACATTTTAGTTAAAAATCTTAAATAGTTCCTAAATTTATTATTGTTATTATTCTGTTTTGTCAATAATTACTTCTACAACATAAGTTTAGTTTTCATTGATAGAATTTGCATTAAAATAAGTCTTCCATAGTTAGGGATTATTAGTGCGAAAGTAAATTGACACCTAGTTTTATTCAATATTTTGGATTTAATTTAATGACTTACATAATTTCCCTAAAAAAAAGTTTATGAAATGTGTTGTAAGGATCCTGCAAATATACAGAGTAACTGGTGAGTTACTAACAATATTTAAGGATAGCATTCAGCGCTCTATTGTCATCATGTTTCTGACTAAATTTTCTACATAGTGTTGATACTCGGTGCATCAGCTGCACACACCTCAGGTCGTTGACTGACCGACTGCCCCCCCCCCCACTCTGGTCATGGCATGTCTGCTAGAATGAACATGAATTGTGTAAATCATTTCTCAACTTTATATGTCTAATTGACGGCTTACATAATCCCGACATATAACATCCTCGAATATTAAAATTGACCCATCAGTCAGCCTGTATATATGGGAACTACAGGTTTTACTTTCAAGAAAATTAAAGTGATAACACATCAGAAAGGTTTAAAAAGCCTATAGATTTTCTGATTTTTGTCTTCTAATACACCCTAATTATTCAGACTTGTTTTTTCTATAAATCAATTAACCGGATATGTAGACATTTTGTCTACAGTATGATATAAGAAATCTGTGTACAATAAAAATAATATAATAGAGCTTTTTATATAATATAGATTTTTTTATACTTTCAGAAACTGTGGAAGGACATCAAGCACAAGTATGAAACATAAACCAGATAGAAATGAAACAGCTACTGTTATGATATAATTTATTAGAGTAATTACAAAAAATTAAATAAACTGTGGTTATCACCTAAAGTGTGTTTTAATAAAGTAATACATTTATTAACAATTACATTAAAGTTTTGACTAGACTATATTAATAAAATATCAATAAGATTCTTTATTTAACTTCAATATTTTGACAGTTATTGAAGTTGGCTCTTAAAACTGTAGTTGAATTAAAATGACTCAAATCTTTGTTGTATCAATTTCGTAAAACTTAATTTTTATTTTAATAGCTTATGTAGAATTCATTAAAAATTACTCAAAAATATTTAGTTTTGTAAAAGTTGATACCAGAATGTGGATTTATTTCATTTATTTTGTACAGTTATGTTGACCACATTTTTTTAAGAATAATAGGGTAATTATATATAAATGCTTTGTATATCACTACAACAATTATTCAACATGATATATAAGCTAATATACTATTTATATAGTATTTTCTTATACAATTCATAAAGACATGTAAAGCCAAGAAATTTGTTAAAAGTATAGCCTTATAATAATTCAATTACTCAAAGTCTAATCTTACAATTAGAGTAAACAAATAAAAACTTATTTAACATAATTCATTGTCTGCAATATTAGGCTAATAAATCTGCATAGAGGAATTTATGTATCTCGCATGCAATGTACATGTATAAACTACAACATTGCATATGGTTTGTTTGGGCCAATGAAGTTCATACATTTTTAAATGTAAATGAAATGCAGTGTTAGTCTTACTTCTTCACTTATAACATATTTTTGTTTAAAAGAATATAAGTTCCTTTATACACAAATCGCAATAACTAATTATATAAGTCAATACTGTTTATTGCATGGAAAAGTATATGCATTGCCTTAATTAGGTTATACAAACACATAAGGAAAAATCAATAGATGTTTATGTAATTATTACGGTTACTTATATCCTACAATACAGTGTTTAATTAAACTACTTTTTAACGTTTTTTTTTATTACAATATTATAACAAGTTGGAAATGTGCTAAATTCAAAACAATCTTATTTATAACTGGGAGTGAACTATTGGAAATTTTGACCAATATTACATGTTGTGTACAATGCTTTCTTTAGCAGTTAAGACATTTTATTTAAAAAGATCACTATTTAAATCTGCTATGCAGATCGTCATGAAATTTTAAATTTGCTAAACATTAACTTTTCCATCTGCTTAACAGATCATTTTGAAATTTATATATCCTAATCACATTATCATAAAAGTAAATAGATAAAGAGTGCCTTTTTACCAGAAAATGTTAATACTGTTCTGGACAAATTGCTTACACTGTTGTCCGTCATATGTTAACCTACTGTCATTAATATTCTATTTACAACAATCACATTGAATGCATACAGAAAATACACAAAGGAATTAATCTGTGATATCCCTTAAGAAACCAATAACTATCCCGAAACAAGATACTGTTTCAGAGTTATTTTAGACACATTTTAAAATTATTACATCTAATTTGTTTCATTTAACCTGTAGAAAAATCTACAATAAACCAAAGCCACAGGCAAAAATGAATTAAAATATAAAAATTTAATGCGAGAGAAATTCAAGGAAGAAAATTTTGTATTCTAATAATAATAGAATACTCTACATTATCTTTGGTAAAGTTCTAAATGGCATAAGATTTGCAAGTCAGTCATGATATGTTTCATAAATTAAATAAATATCTTCTATTCATATAATTTTATGGGATTTAATTTAATTTTCATGTTTCTAATTTTATTGCAGTAGGCCTAGGCCTAACAGACTGCGGAAACAGCAATGTTTTATCTTATATATATAATTCTTTGGCCTGTTATATAGCGTAAACCATACTACACGCCATACTTGTTGATTTAGTTTGGCACAATTACACTGTTATTGATGAAGCCTTTCATTAAGAATTTTAAGAAAATTTATAAGAGAAAATTTCTCACAAGTGAAGCCGCAGAGATGTGTAAACAATTTAACTCAATATACATGAATCTTCCTTACTGTGGGTTCACACTGACAAAACATGCACAGAAAAAAACATAATTGATATCATGATCATAAATATGTTTTACATTTTATTGACAATAAACAGAAAGTTTAACATTTTGCATTTCTGGAGTGTATCAATCATATTTTTTCTCTGGATTGCATAATAATTTAAAAAACAACTGCATATACAATCAGAGACAGTTTTTTGTTACTTGTGTCCTAGACTGTGTATTATATATAGTAATCCCCTTTATAACATGGAACTCTTATAACGAGTTCCTTCTATATTACATGTTTTCCCTCATACAACGCGGGGATTCCCCGCGTTGTAATGATTCGTACAGGACACAAATAAAATGATATTAAACTGTATATGTAGGTAAATATTTCTTAACACTTAACGGACGGGTCGAATCTGCTCTGTCTTTCCTAGTTTCCGGGCATTTTCCAGGGGAATTAAATAAAG